>ML312785.1:0-62215 GCA_005239505.1 Nicotiana paniculata | reverse complement strand
CACTTAAATTGGAAAAACTCCCATACCCCCTTGGGGGTGTATAAAAAAGGAGGTGTGACAGTGGTTATTAAGCGAATTTATTTAGCGATCTCTATGCGTGCTGTTACCCGTCCCTTCCTAATGGTCCTGGAGGAATTTAGGACCTCTAAGTAAAGGTAGTTCTAGACAGACCCCTAAGGTTTTAAAAGGATAAAATTCTAAGCGGCAAGCAAGAACAAATAGGACTGATCAGATAAATACAGGAAAGTAGTTATGAGGCCCAGATTTACCTCCACAAGTAATTCGCATAATCAGCACGTCTCAAACACAAACAAGAGGCAGTTTTATTAGACAGGATCCTAAGACATGATATCTAAGTGAATGTCAATGCACAAAAATATGCAGCTTTATTTTTATAAACTCGGAAGCAGGGGCCTAATCAGTTTTCTTACTGATCATTAAGCATGTTAACCTTTAGACAGCTCAGAAGTTGTTTTTGCCCAAAAGCATGTTGTTCTAGTTGTTACGAAAATGCAAGGCTTGTTGCCAATTTTTATTTAAAACAGGATAATCATATGTGAGATTGTTTTTACCTTTTTCGTGAGTCAGTGGTTAAACTAGGCGTGGTTAAGCAGATGCAAACAAAATCCTAGAGCATGATATCTAATATGCACATATAAATGCAGGATGGTTAAGACATAACTTCAGCATGTGCAGAATTCCTAAAGGTATGATTTCTAAAATGTACAAAGAGTTACAGGATGATGGAGACATGATTTTGAGTTCCCAAGAGTAACAAGTTTATATTAATTTTATTATCCTAAGAGCAGAATTTCTAAGTGGCAGGCATAAGCATAAATTACGGGCATGTTGTACGTCAAAGCAGTAAACATGAAAGCCTTAAAGACATGATATCTAATACATGTTTGGCATGGTTTGAATGAATATGTTGGTCTAAAACATGGATTCTAATGCAGATATAGGGAATGTAAAAGTTTAAGGCATGATTTCTACCCATTGATAGAATATATAACTACCCTCCCCATCTCACTAGCCAACCCCAATATCTGTTTACAAATAATTATTACAAACCAGCTGAATAAATTACATAAATAGATAAGAGAAAAGAAGAAGTTAAACTATAGAGAGCCTGAAGTAGGCCCAAATGTACCAAATTGTCCATAGCCTCAGATGCCAAAGTCATAGCCTTTCTCATGTCCCGGTGTGTCAGAGTTCCCTAAGGAACTCAAGAATCCCACGCAGTGCTCACACCCAGACTTCATAACCAGAACTGAGTAAGTGCAGTGTGGAAGAGCCAGCCCTAGTGCATCAGAGTTCAGAGGGACCTCAAAGGGATCCCAAAGCAGCCACACGCTGGAGGGGCAGAACTTAAGGACCTAAGAGTAGAGTGAGAGTGCTTGACATAGTTTGAAAATTTTTTCATAGGAAAGCAGTATTTTAAAAGAAAACTCAGTTGAAGTAGTTTTATAAAATAGGAGAATTGTTCATTAATTTTGACAAGAGTTGTGTAATCAAACAAACAAAAGATAAACACGGATCCAAATAGGTTCAGCAATACTCAAATAACAACCCTTCACACAGGGATAGTTGGGGACTCGGGACACATAATACACATATAATAAATAGAAGTCCTTCGTAAATAAGGGGTGGCTAATAGTGCAAATAGTAAGACATGGATTCAGGAGTGCTAATTAGAACATAGTTATAGAATCAGAAGTGGTTTAGGGGGTTCATGGGATTGGGAGATGACATAGTAGGATTTCATAGCAACAGTGAGGACATAGAAGTACTAGACATGATTAAGCATAGAATCAAGAAAACTTAGGGTAACAAATCAGTTTTGCAAAAATAGGTGCATGCCAGAACTGGAGAAAAAATAGACAAGCATTCAAAAACAGAGTAGAGTCACACTGAGACAGACTACAAGGGGGAGTAAACATGTTGATCCTAAAAAAGGGTAGGGCATAACTAACATGTTGGGCGAAGCAATAATGTAAACAGATCAATTACATGTCGAACAACAAAACAATAGACAGAAACAGATCAGGAATATGATAAGCTGAAGCAGTAGGAAACACATTGGTTTGGGAGCTTGAATTTAAAATCAGAACATACTAGTAAAGTAAGTACACACAAAGTGAAGAACAGGAGAGTGCAATAATTAGCCTTGGCTTGTCGCTGGCTAATTTAGTAACAATAGCAAGTAACAAAGAAACCAGAAGAGCTTTTGACTGTATGAGAGATGTGAACTAATGTTCGTTCGTGTGTGTATAAGTCTCCAATGAGGGTAGAAGAGAGCACTATATATAGTAGTTTGAAATCTAGGTAAATAAGGTAAGAAATTAATTATAGAACTTGGAATCACTTAGAGTAAAATCAGTCCAAGTCTTCCCTAAATTAAGGGAATCAGTTCAAACGGTAGAAAGACATGTAGCCAGTAAGGAAAGAAATCATATATAGCTGGAGTATAACAACTAAGGCAATAATTACAACACAGTAGATACAAAGTAAGCAATTAGGTCTAGTTTCATAAAGTTCTAATTAAGGAAACAATATTAAGAATCAGTAAATAATGTAGTCAACCACATAATAAGGCAAGAAAAAATAATTTAGAAATCGGAAATTAGTAAAGTACATCATCACAGTAAACCAGTAAAGGATATCAATCACAGGAAATCGGGGATTCAAATAGAAACTAGTACTGATTAGGGGAAATTACCACCAATTTCTATCAATAGAAAAAATAAACATAATATAGGCGGGAAGAACCAAATCAGAAACCCTAATAAGCATAATAGGGTGGAGATCACAGAGACTAAGAACATATTCATGAGAAATAGGCATACACACAAATCGCATGAATAAATCGGCAAAGACAAACTCAGGATTATAGTGTTAAAACTGGGTTTTAACATAACAAGTTATGACTAAAAAGCAATTTTAACAAAAAGTCGTTTAAACATCAGAGAACAACATTCAAAAGACCAGAAATATATTTTGAAGAAAATTTCCAGAAACCCTAATGGGAAAATAAAGCGACGCTTTGAGAAATCGAAAGGTTTTTCATAAAACAAACCAAAACAGCTCAGAAAAACCTCAGATTTGTTTCACATCTAAGAGATACAGGAGAAGAGATTAGGGTTTTCTAAAAAATAACCCAGAAATAGAGAGACCGGCTTAGAAACACATAGGTTTAGTCGGAAAAAAGAAAGATCTTACTCGATCGAGCCATGGTGGCCTGAGAATGGTGAGCACAGGCCCAGAGGGTAAGTGAACGGCCACTGTTCCATCGAGGACCTCGGAGATGGCATGAATCCCGGCCATAGGAGAGCCATTAGGGCTAGGAGTGATGGTGGAGCCACCGTTATTACCGGCGAGCAAACGAATGGCGAGTGGAAGCCATGGTTAGGCAGAGGGAGCTTGGGAGAGAATGAGAGGAGTGACGACGGGTGAGGATGAGAGAATGAGGGTTTGGGTGGTAGGTGATTTAGGTTAATTTGGCCGTTGATCAAAATTGATCAACGGCCAAGATCTAACCAGAACTAGGTCGGGTAGATTTAGGATTTGGGCTTGGGGTTTGGTCTGATTTAATCAGGCGTTTTTGGGCTGGTTTAATAGGGGTTGGTTAATTAGATTAGGCTAAAGTTGAAATAGGAATAGGCTATTTGTTAAATACCAAGATGGTTTAACTAAAATAGTAGACGGTACAGATTGAGGTACACAGTTTACCTCGCACTTTTGGAGGGAAGTTCAGCGTGAGTTGGGTACGCGAGTTGAGTTAAGCACAACATTCCATCCTCGGACAGACGGGCAGTCCGAGCGTACTATTCAGATCTTGGAGGATATGCCCCGCGGTTGTGTTATAGATTTCGGAGGATCGTGGGATCAGTTATTGTCGTTGGCGGAGTTTTCCTACATCAACATCTACCAGTCGAGCATTCAGATGGCTTCTTACGAGGCATTATATGGTAGACGGTGCAGATTTCCAGTTGGATGGTTTGGGCCGGGAGAGGCTCGGTTATTGGGTACAAACTTAGTTCAGGAGGCCTTGAACAATGTCAAGATTATACAGGATCGCCTTTGTACAACTCAGTCCAGGAAAAAGAGTTATGTCGATCGTAAGGTTCGTGAGGTAGAATTCATGGTCGGAGAGAGGGTATTACTTCGGGTATCGCCCATGAAGGGTGTTATGAGATTTGGAAAGAAGGGCAAGTTGATCCCTAGGTACATCGGTCCATTTGAGATTCTTGAGAGAGTGGGGGAGGTAGCTTATAGACTTGCATTGCCTCCAGGGTTATCCTCAGTTCATCTGATATTCCATGTGTCCATGCTCCGAATATATCACGGTGACCCGTCCCACGTATTAGATTTCAACTCTGACCAATTGGACAAGGATTTGACTTATGAGGAGGAGCCGGTAGCCGTTCTAGATCGGCAAGTTCGTTAGTTGAGGTTAAAGAGTTACCCTTCAGTTCGAGTGGAGTGGAGAGGTCAGCGTGTTGAGGCAGCTACTTGGGAGTCCGAGTTGGACATGCGGAGTAGATATCTCCACTTGTTCTCCAGTTCAGGTACGTTTCTATGTCCGTTCGAGGACGAACGTTTGTTTTACAGGTGGAGATTGTGATGACCCAAAGGGTCATCTTATGATTTAAGACTCTATTCCGGGCTTGTTAGCCTTAATAATATTATTTTTATTCACCTCGATTTATGTGTGCGGTCAGGCATGAATCCGGAAATCCTTTATGTGCAAATATATGAAATAATAATTTTTTAGACTTAAATTGATTTTTAGTTGACTTTGGTCAACGTTTTAAGTAAACGGATACGGATATGTGTTCCGACGGTCCCGAGAGGTCCCTAGTAAAATATGGGACTTGGGGGTATGTTCGAAATCAAATTCCGAGGTCCCTAGCTCGAGAAATGAGTTTTTGATGAAAATTGTTAAAATGAAATTTAAAGGAATTAAAAAAATTGATTAATGTTTGAACTCATTGGTATCGGGCCCGTATTTTGGTTTCGGATCCCGATACAGGTCTGTTATAACATATATGTCATGTCTGAGAAATTTGGTGGAAATCGGAGTTTATTTGACGTGATTCAGACGTCCGGTTGAGAAGATAGTGAATTTGAAATGTGCTTGAGTAATTCATGAGTTTTGATTCTAAATATGTAGTTTTAGGTGTTATTTTAGCGATTTGATCGCACGATCAAGTCTGTAGAATGTTTTTAGATTTGTGTGCATGTTTGGTTTGGAGCCCCGAGGGCTCGGGAACCATCCGGGCGATGCGCAAATTGAGTTAACTCTCAACAAAGGCTGTTGGTGCACCAGTTCTGGTGTGCCCGCACCTGCGAGCCTTAGGCTGCAGGTGCGAGCGGAAGCCCGCAGGTGCGAGCGGAAGCCCGCAGGTGAGACCAAGCCTGGATTCCCCTACTTTCGCAGGTGCGAACCCTTCTGTGCAGTTACGCGATCGTAGAAGCGGTAGTCCATTCGCAGGTGCGGCCCAAGCATCGCAGGTGCGGCCCAAGCATCGCAGGTGCGATGGTCGGGCAGTGCGTTCATATTAATTAGAACTCCAACTATTTTTCTTCTTATTTTTCACAAGGATAGAAGACTTAGAGAGATTTTCTCAAGACCTTTTCATACCAAAAGCATAGGTAAGTGTTCATTAACTACTTTCTTCCAATTACCCATTGTTTTTCATCAATTTACAACGAAAAATCTAGGGTTTTCATGGTAGAAATTGGGGTTTGGGTAGAATTAGGAAATTTTATATAATTGGAATTTAGACCTCGAATTGAGGTCGAATTTCGAAACTAATTACATATCCAGGCTCGGGGGTGAACGGGTAAATGAATTTTGGTCCGAACCTCGAGTTTGGACCAAGCGGGCCTGGAGTCGATTTTTAACTTTTTTTGGGAAAACTTAGGAAAACCATGATTATGCATTAAAGTTAATTCCTTTAGCAATAATTATTGATATTGAACTAATTATGATTAGATACGAGTGGGTTGGAGGTTAATTCTAAAGGAGAAATTGTACTTGAGCAGTGAGTGGACTACGAAATCGAGGTAAGTGTTGTGTCTAACCTTAGCTTGAGAGAATATGCATTGATGACTACTTGATACTTGTTTTGTTGTTGAATATGATGTATAGGTGATGTGACAAGTACTTATACATTGTGTTCGAGCCATAACATGCGAGTGCAAGTTAATTCTTGTTATTCTTGTTGTCTTAAAGCCTATTATCTATGATTATTGTTGTTAGTGAAGTGTTGGAAGATTTGTATCCGGTTCCACCGAGATGGATAATATTGTGAATATTTAGTTGAGATTGAAATGTTAAATGGTGATAGAAACTATGATGAAATACTGGTTTCTTGTGAAATTCCTCTTTATATGTTGTTAAAGATTCTGTGACTGGTGAGGAAGAGTGTAAAGGACGAAGGGTGATGCCGTGCATAATTTATTTAAATGGTGAGGAAGAGTGTAAAACACGAAGGGTGATGCCGTGCATAATTTATTTAAATTGTGAGGAAGAGTGCAAAACACGAAGGGTGATGTTGTACATAATTTATCTTTATTGTGAGGTGAGAGTAAAAGCACGAAAGATGATGTCGTGCATACTTATTTATAATCTGGTGAGTATGAGAGTAAAAGAATGAAGGGTGATGTCGTGCATTCTAATTATTATTTGGTAAGGCTGAGAGTAAAAGCACGATGGGCTGAGAGTAAAAGAACGAAGGGTGATGTCGTGCAAGTTTACTTTCTATTTTAATTGCTTAAATTATTGTTGATCACAGTCTATTTTTGTCTTATTGTTTTCTCACTCCTTATGTTAAATTCCCCACTGTATGCTCCCTTCCCATTATTTGTTGTTTACTTTTCTTTATTTGTTGTTATTTCTACTAGCATGATTATACATGTCCAGGTTTTTATGCGGTGTCCTGTCCTACACTCGTCACTACTTCGTCGAGGTTAGGATCGACACTTACAATACATGGGGTCGGTTGTTCTGATACTGCACTCTACACTTCTTATGCAGATCCAGGTTTAGGTCCGAGCTGAGTTCGAGTTGTAGCAGACTATTCGCGTAGAGACACGAGGTAGATATGCCGTCGTCCGCAGATTTCTGGAGTCTCTTCCTTATTATTCAGATTTTGTTTAATTTAGTTCAAAACAGATATATTATTTTCTTTCAGACAAATACTTGTAGTAAATTATTATTAGTCGTGAATTGTGACTCCAAATCCTTGGTAGCTAGAAATTAGTATTAGTTTCGCAGTATCGTTTTACTATTTCATTTATTACTTTTGGTATCGTATATTGGATGGTAGTAACTTTTCTTATATGTTTTAGTTATTTTAATGTCGTAACCCTCTAATGTTGGCTTGCCTAGCAAGTATAGCGTTAGGCGCCATCACGGTCCCGACGGTCGGAAATTGGGTCATGACAGTAGCATTGAAATTGGATATTCAGGCTCTCATCTATAACACTTCTATGAAATTTAAATTGCTATGATGACTCCATATATATTTCATTCGCTTCTGTAATTGCAATTTTTGTCACGACCCGAATTTCCCACCGTCAGGACTGTGATGTCGCCTAACATTAAACCCGCTAGGCAAGCCAATGTTAATGATTATTTACCTAATTTCTTTATTATTAACAACTAACAGGTGATATATAAAATCAGCAGAAATAAAAGTGCGAAAGAAAATAAATTCTAACAGCTTGATTAAATACCATTACGAAATTCATAATACTAAACCCAGAATTTGTTGTCGCAACTTCATGGACTGTCTACGAATACTCCATATAAAGGTCTGAACAAAAGAAATACATTTGTCTTAGGATAAATAAGAACAGAGTGGAAATAAAGTAGGAGGGGGCGCCAAGTCCTGCGGACGCCTGCGGGACTACCTCGGAATCTCCAAATGGACTGAAAGCAGCCTCCTCACTCTAAGGTCCGTAGGGTCCTGTACTGGGATCTGCACAAAAGTGCAGATTGTAGCATCAATACAACCGACCCCATGTACTGAGTAAGTGTTGAGCCTAACCTCTGTGAAGTAGTGACGAGGCTAGGACACGACAACCAACTAAACCTGTGCAGTTTAATCATATACGAGAAAATAATAACAACAAGAAATAAGCAGCTAAATACAAAGAAAGGGGAACATGATGAGGGGAGGAAATATCAAATAATGTAAATAACGAAGTAAAGCAACAAATTAGATATCAATTTAAACAACAGAAATAACAACACAAAAACAAGTGCACGGCATCACCCTTCGTGCTTTTACTCTCATCCTCACCAAATAATAAATAGAATGCACGATATTACCCTTTGTTCTTTTACTCTCATCCCCACAATAAATCAATAGAAACGGCATGACATCACCCTTCGTGATTTTAATATCATAATATGTCACGGCATCACCCTTCGTGCTTTTACCCTCTCTCACAATATCGTACACAGCATCACCCTCCGTGCTTTACACTCTTACTCACCCAACAAATCAATAACAACAATCCGGCAAGGAAATCAACAATACAAACAACAATAATAAAGCCATAACATCCCGCCAAGGGAGTCAACAGTAGAATCAATATCATCCCGGCAAGGGAAAAAGCTATAACCAATCTCACCTAGTTACTCAATTTCATGTATTAATTCTCCACTTGAACCAATACTCAACAATTATCAATACCAAAGAAACACCACCAACATAGAAAATTATCAAATTAAACTCAAATAATGTTTAATGAAAAATCACATAAATCACAATATTCGACTCACGGCATGCTTGCCACCAACGTATAGATACTCATCACCACACCTATACGTTGCACATTATACTAACACGTAGAAAATAAGACACAATACTTATTCCCTCAAGCTAAAGTTAAGCCAAACACTTACCTCGAATTCCACGACCAAATTCAAGCCTCAATTACCACTTTTCCTTTAGAATTCGCCTCAAATTCGATTGTATCTAGACATATTTAGCTTAAAAATATCAATAAATACTAAATAATTCAACCCCAATGCTTAATTATAGGTGTTCTATCATTCTTCCCAAAAAGTCAAAAATCAAACCCGGGCCCACTTGGTCAAAACACGAGGTTCGGACCAAAACCCGATCACCCATACACCCACGATCCCGAATATGTAATTAGTTTCGGAATCCGACCCCAAACCGAGGTCTAAATCCCCAAATTTTTAAAATACCTAATCCTCCTAAAATCCCTAATTTCTACCCTTAAAGAACAAGATTTAGGCGTAAAAATCTAATGGGTGTTGATGGAAAGAAATGAGGTTAAGAATACAAACCTATGATTTGGTGATGAAATCCCTCTTCAAAAATCGCCCAAGGTCGAGTTTCAATGAAAGAGTTGTGAAATTTTTGAGAAATCTCGTTTTGCTACTAGTTTAAGAGTGCTGGACAGACCTTCTACGTGTTCGCGTGAGGTATGTCGCGTTGCGTAGCCTGCGCCATATTGGCCTTCGTGTTCGCGACACTGCCTATGGGTTCGCGTAGGCTCACCCCCCCCCCTGTCCTTCGCATTCGCGTGCCTCTGGCCGCGTTCGCATAGGGTTCCAGCTCCCTGAAAATAGTGTGTTCGCGATGGCCTAAACGTGTTCGCGTAGAGCAACCTACCCAGGGCTCCGCATTCGCGTCGTGGCCAGCGCGTTCGCATAGAGTACCCAGGCCCCTTTCCCCATTTGTTCTTCGCGTTCGCGTGGGTTACCACGCGTTCGCATAGAGTAAAACACCAGACACCAGCAAACACCATTCTCACCGGAATTTTCTGAGTCCAAATCACTCTGACACCTATCCGAAACTTACCCGAGCCCTCGGGGCTCCAAACCAAACATGTACACAACCTTAACAGCATCCTACGGATTTACTCGTGCGATCAAAACGCCAAAATAACATCGTAAACAACGGATTTAGCATAAAAATCAAAGGAAAATCTCAAGAACTTTCAAAGTTTAAATTTCACACCTCCGTTTCTTACCAAATTTTACAAGTATCACTCAAATACTATATTAAACCTGTACCGGGCTCCGGAACCAAAATACGGGCCCGATACCATCAATTTCAAATATAATCAAATTTCCAAAACTCTTATAATTTCAGGAAAATAATTTCTTTCATAAATTCATTTCTCGGGCTTGGGACCTTGAAATTCGTTCCCGGCATACGCCCAAGTCCCATATTTTCCTATGTCCGTTACCCAAAATGTTGACCGAAGTCAACATAAATTTAATTTTTTAAAGGCAAAATTGGCATTTTTCTCAATTTTTCATATAAAAGCTTTCCGGATATACGCTCGGACTGCGCACACAAAACGAGGTAAGATAAAAGGAGGTTTGTCAAGGCCTCGGATTGACTTATAAAATGAGAGATGACTTTTTGGGTCATCACATTCTCTACCTCTAAAACAAATGTTCGTCCTCGAACGGACATAGAAAAGTACCTGAATCGAGGAAAAGATAGAGATATTGGCTCCTCATATCGGACTCGAACTCCCAGGTAGCTGCCTCAGCAGGCTTACCTATCCACTGAATACAAACCGAATGATAACTCTTTGATCTCAACAGACAAATCTATCGGTCTAATATGGCTACTGGCTCCTCCTCATAGGCCAAATCCTTGTCCAACTGGACACTGCTGAAGTCTAACACATGGGTTGGATCGCTGTGATACTTCTGAAGCATAGACACATGAAACACTGGATGCGCAGCTGATAAATTCGGTGGAAACGCAAGTTTGTAGGCCACCTCTCTACTCTATCAAGGATCTCAAAAGGACCGATGTACCTAGGACTTAGCTTGCCCTTCTTCCCAAATCTCATCACGCCCTTCACGGGCGACACCCGAAGAAACACCCGCTCTCCGACCATGAATGCCACATCACGAACTCTGCGGTCGGCATAAATCTTTTGCGTTGATTTGTACGAAGTCTATCCTGAATAATCTTAACCTTATCTGAGGCATCCTGCACTAAGTCTGTACCCAACAACCGAGCCTCTCCCAGCTCAAACCATCCAACTGGCGACCGACACCGCCTACCATATAATACCTCATAAGGGGCCATCTGAATGCTCGACTGATAGCTGTTGTTGTAGGAAAACTCAGCTAATGGCAAGAACTGATCCCAAGAGCCTCCAAAGTCAATGACGCAGGCTCGTAGCATATCCTCCAAAATCTGAATAGTACGCTCGAATTGTCCGTCCGTCTGAGGATGAAATGTTGTGCTCAACTCAACTCACGTTCCTAACTCGTGTTGAACTACCCTCCAGAAATGCGAGGTAAACTGCGTACCTCGATCAAAAATAATGGACACGGGCATGCCATGAAGACGAACAATCTCCGTAATGTAGATCTCTACTAATCTCTCTGAAGAATAGAAACTGCCACAGGAATGAAATGCATTGACTTGGTCAGCCTATCCATAATAACTCATACTGCATCGAACTTCCTCTGAGTTCATGGGAGTCCAACAACGAAATCCATGGTGATACGCTCCCACTTCCACTCAGGAATCTCAATCTGCTGCAATAATCCACCAGGTCTCTAATGCTCGTACTTTACCTGCTGACAATTCAAGCACCGAGCTACATATGCCACAATATCCTTCTTCATCCTCCTGCATCAATAATGTTTCCGCAAATCCTGATACATCTTTGCGGCGCCCGGATGAATGGAGTACTGGGAACAATGGTCCTCCTCTAATATCAACTCACGAAGTCTATCCACATTGGGCACACAAATACAACCCTTCATCCGTAAAACTCCATCATCACCAATTGTAACCTTCATGGAACCGTCGTGCCGCACTGTGTCCCTAAGGACACACAAATGAGGATCATCATACTGCCGATCTCGAATACGATCAAATAATGAAGAACGAGCAACTATATAATCTAGAACACGGCCGAGCTCAGAAACATCCAATCTCATGAACCGATTGGCTAAAGCCGGAACATCCAAAGCAAGCGGTCTCTCCCCGACCAGAATATATGCAAGACTACCCATACTGGTTGACTTCCTACTCAAAGCATCATCCACCACATTGCCTTCCCCGGATGATATAAGATGGTGATGTCATAGTCTTTCAACATCTCCAACCATCTCCTCTGCCTCAAATTCAATTCTTTCTGCTTGAACAAATATTGCAAACTCTTGTGATCTGTGAACACCTCACATGACACGCCATACAAATAATTCCTCCAAATCTTTAGCGCGTGGACTATGGTTGCTAACTCCAAATCATGAATTGGATAATTCTTCTCGTGGATTTTCAACTGATGTGAAGCATATGCAATAACCTTTCCATCCTGCATCAAAACTACACCAAGTCCAACCCGAGATGCATCACAATACACAGTATATGGCCGTAAACCTATGGGCAAAACCAACACCGGCGCCGTAGTCAAAGTTGTCTTGAGCTTCTGGAAGCTTGCCTCACACTCCTCTGACCACCTGAACTGGGCACCCTTCTGAGTCAACCTGGTCATCGGGGTTGCAATAGACGAAAACCCCTCCACAAACCGACGGTAATATCCCGCCAAACCCAAGAAACTCCGGATCTTTGTAGTTGATGTAGGTCTAGGACAATCCTTGACCGATGAAATTTTCTTAGGATCCACCTGAATACCCTCATACAACATGACCCAGGAATGCAACTGAACTCAACTCACATTTCGAAAACTTAGCATATAACTGACTGTCCTTCAGGGTCTGGAGAACAACTCGAAGGTACTGCTCATGCTCCTCCCGGCTGCAGGAATAAATCAGAATATCATCAATGAAGAAAATCACGAAGGAATCCAAATAAGGCATGAACACTCGGTTCTTCAAGTCCATGAAAGATGTTGGGGAATTGTCAACCCAAATGACATCACTAAGAACTCATAATGCCCGTACCGAGTGCGAAAAGTTGTCTTAGGGACATCGGATTCCCTAATCATCAATTGATGGTAGCCAGATCTCAAATCAATCTTCAAAAATACCTTGGCACCCTGAAGCTGATCAAATAAATCATCAATCCTCGGAAACATATTCTTATTATTGATGGTAACCTTGTTCAACTACCGATAATCTATGCACATCCTCATCGACCCATCCTTCTTCTTAACAAACAACACTGGCGCACCCCAAGGCGAGACACTAGGCCTAATAAAGCCTTTATCAAGCAAGTCCTGCAACTGTTCTTTCAACTCATTCAACTCTGGTGCAGACATACGATATGGAGGAATAGAAATAAGTTGAGTGCTCGGAGCCAAATCAATACAAAAGTCAATATCCCTGTCCGGTGGCACACTCGGCAGGTCTACAGAAAATACCTCCGGAAACTCACGCACAATGGGCACACAGTCCATAGAAGGAACCTCTAGAATCACGAACATAAGCCAAATAGGACAAACACCCCTTCTCGACCATGCACCAAGCCTTCATATAAGAGATAAACCTGGTGGAAGAATGACTAGGAGTCCCTCTACACCCCAGTAGAGGCAACCCCGGCAATGCTAAGGTCACGGTCTTGGCATGACAGTCCAATATGGCATGATAAGGCGACAGCCAATCCATCCCCAAAATGACATCAAAATCTACCATATCAAGGAGTAGAAGATCTATACTGGTCTCTAGACCACCAATAACCACTACACACAAACAGTAGATGTGATCCACCACAATAGAATCACCCACCGGTGTAGACACATATACAGAAGTACTCAGAGAATCACGTGGCATGACCAAATAAGGAGCAAAATAAGATGACACATAGGAATATGTGGACCTTGGATCAAATAAAACTGAAGCATCCATGCTGCAAACTGAAACCATACCTGTGATAACTACATCGGAGGCCTTAGCCTCAGGTCTGGCTGGAAGAGCATAACATCGGGGCTGGATCCTGCCAATATGAATTACATCCCTAGGACGGCCTCCTGCTGGCTGACCTCTACGTCTAGTAGCCTGGCCTCCACCTCTAATTGCCTGACCTCCGCCTCTAACACCTCGCTCCCACTTCTGGCTGGTTGAGCGGATGGTGGAACACCTGGAGCGGGAACCATAGCACGAGAACCCTGGTGCTAAGAACTACTCGAGGCTCGAGGGAAAAATCTATCAATGTGCCCCGGACCGCCACAAGTGTAACAAGATCTCGGCTACTGAGACTGCTAGCCCTGAAACTGACCCTGACAACCTGAGTAACCACCCTAAAAACTCTGGAGCGGCGGTGCACTGATAGGAGCTGGTGGTGCACTGTAGGGCAACTGATCAGAATAATGCATGTGGGAACCACGGCCACCTGGAGCACTGCGAGAAACCTGAAGTGCTGACCAAAACGGCCTAGATGGAAGGCCCTTACAAAAAAATCCATGCCTCATTGATGAGACCACTGAACCGGACCAAATGACGAGGCCTCTTGTCAGACCCCTGACCACTCCCCTGTGATAGAACCATCTCAACTCGTCTGGCCACATTGGTTGCATCCTAAAAGGAAATATCACTCCCTGCCTTTCTATCCATCTGCAATCTGATCGGCTGAGCTAGTCCCTCAATAAACCTCCTCACCCTCTCTCAGTCGGTGGGAAGTATCATAATAGCATGACAGGCCAAGGTAATGAATCTGGTCTCATACTGAGTGACGGTCATAGAACCCTGCTGGAGACGCTCAAACTACCTCCGATAATCCTCTCTTTTAGTGATAGGGAGAAACTTCTCCAGAAACAAATCGGAGAACTGGGCCCAAGTCAAAGGCGGTGATCCAGCTGGTCTAGCCAAACAATAATCTCTCCACCAGGTCTTGGCGGGACCTGACAGACGAAAAGTAGCAAAGTCGACCCCATTGGTCTCCACTATCCCCATGTTCTGTAGAACCTCATGGCAGCTATCCAAGTAGTCCTGGGGATCCTCTGAAGACGCCCCGTTATGTAGTAGTAAACAGCTTGGTGAACCGGTCCACCTCTACAAAGCATCAGCAGACATAGCTACTCCATTACCGGTCTGAGCCACAATACCCCGCTGAACTGCCCCAGCTGTCTGAGGTGCTGGAGTCTGGAACTGAGAAGCTAACTGCTCCGGAGTGCGAGTGGTGGGAGTCTAGGCTCCTCCCCCAGCCTGAGAGACGGCTGGTGCTATAGGAAGTAAATATGACTGAGCAACGCTCTCCATGAGGCCCACTAGACGGACCAGAGCATCCTGGAGTACTGGGGTGGCAATGAACTCCTCGGGAACCTGAGCTGGTCCAACCGGGACTGTCTGGGCAGGAACCTCATCAGCAAACTCTACCTGAGGCTCCGCCACTGGGGTAGCTGCTATGGGCTGAGCCCTGCCCCTGCCTCATCCTCTAGCACGGCCTCGTCCTCGGCCCCTCGTAGCAGTTTCAAGTAGAGACTCGAGCTGCTGATCAGTGGATGAAGAAGCACCTATTCTCGTCATCTGCGAGAGAATAGAGTAGAAATTCAATTAGTATTGACAAATCAAATCGCACGACAGAGAAGAATAGATGTGAAGTCATTCCTAAACTCTGTAGCCTCTAGGGTATAAGTACCGACGGCTCCGTACCGATCCCTCAGACTCTACTAAGCTTGTCCGTGAATTGTGAGACCTAAGCAACCTAGTACTCTGATACTAACTTTTCACTACCCGAATTTCCCACCGTTAGGACCGTGATGGCGCCTAACATTGAACCCTCTAGGCAAGCCAACGTTAATGATTATTTACCTTATTTATTTATTATTAACAACTAACAGGTGATATACAAAATCAGCGTAAATAAAAGTGCGAAAGAAAACAAAGTCTAAAAGCTTGATTAAATACCATTACGAAATTCATAATACTAAACCCAGAATTTGTTGTCAAAACTTCACGGACTGTCTATGAATACTACATATAAAGGTCTGAACAAAATAAATACATTTGTCTCATAATAAAGAAGAACACAATGGAAATAAAGTAGGAGGGGACGGCAAGGCCTGCAGACTCCTACAGGACTACCTCGGAATCTCCAAATGGACTGAAAGCAGCCTCCTCACTCTAAGGTCCGTAGGGTCCTGTACCGGGATCTGCAAAAAAGTGCAGAGTGTAGCATCAGTACAACAAACCCCATGTACTGAGTACGTGTCGAACCTAACCTCAGCGAAGTAGTGACGAGGATACGACACGACAACCAACTAAATCTGTGCAGTTTAATCATATACGGAGAAAATAACAACAACAAGAAATAAGCAGTTAAATACAAAGAAAGGGGGACATGCTGAGGGGAGGAAATATCAAATAATGGAAATAACGAAGTAAAGCAACAAATTAGATATCAATTTAAACAACAGAAGTAACAGCACAAAAACAAGTACACGGCATCACCCTTCGTGCTTTTACTCTCATCCTCGCCAAATAATAAATAGAATGCATGTCATCACCCTTCGTGCTTTTACTCTCATCCTCACAATAAATCAATAGAAACGGCACGACATCACCCTTCGTGCTTTTAATATCATAATATGGCACGGCATCACCCTTCGTGCTTTTACCCTCTCTCACAATATCATACACGACATCACCCTTCGTGTTTTACACTCTTCCTCACCCAAACAAATCAATAACAACAATCCGGCAAGGAAATCAACAATACAAACAACAATAATAAAGCCATAACATCCCCGGCAAGGGAGTCAACAGTAGAATCAATATCATCCCGGCAAGGGAAACAGCTATAACCAATCTCACCTAGTTAAATTTCACATAGTAATTCTCAACTTGAACCAATACTCAACAATGATCAATACCAAATAAACACCACCAACATAGATAATTATCAAATTAAACTCAAGTAATGCTTAATGAAAAATCACATAAATCACAATATTCGACTCACGGCATGCTTGCCACCAACGTATAGATACTCGTCACCACACCTATATGTTCCACATTATACTAACACATAGAAAATAAGACATAATACATATTCCCTCAAGCTAAGGTTAAGCCAAACACTTACCTCGAATTCCACGACCAAAATCAAGTATCAATTACCGCATTCCCTTTAGAATTTGCCTCCAATTCGATTTTATGTAAGCATAATTAGCTTAACAATATCAATAGATGCTAAATAATTCAACCCGGATGCTTAATTATAGGTGTTCTATCATTCTTCCCAAAAAGTCAAAAATCGACCCCGGACCCGCTTGGTCAAAATACGAGGTTCGGACCAAAACCCAATCACCCATACACCCACGAGCCCGAATATGTAATTAGTTTCGGAATCCGACCCCAAATCGAGGTTTAAATTCTCAAATTTGTAAAATCCCTAATTTCTACCCTTAAAGATTAAGATTTAGGGCTAAAAATCTAATGGGTGTTGATGAAAATTGAAGTAGATGAGGTTAAGAACACAAACCTATGATTTGGTGATGAAATCCCTCTTCAAAAATCGCCCAAGGTCGAGTTTCAATGAAAGAGTTGTGAAATTTTTGAGAAATCCCGTTTTGCTATTGTTTTAAGAGGGCTGGACAGACCTTCTACACGTTCGCATGAGGTCTGTCGCGTTCGCGTAGCCTTGTCCATATTGGCATTCGCGTTCACGACACTGCCTATGCGTTTCATAGGCTCACCCCTCCCTGGCCTTCGTGTTCGCGTGCCTCTGGCCGCGTTCGCATAGGGTTCCAGCTCTCCCATCCCCAGCTCCCTTAAAATAGGGTGTTCGCGAGGGCCTAGACGCGTTCGCGTAGAGCAACCTATCCAGGGCTCCGCGTTCGTGTTGTGGCCAGTGCGTTCGCATAGAGTACCCAGGCCCCTTTCCCCGTTTGTTCTTCGCGTTCGCGTGGGTTACCACGCGTTCGCATAGAGTAAAACACCAGACACCAGCAAATAACATTCTCACCAGATTTTTCTAAGTCCAAACCACTCCGACACCTATCTAAAACTTACCCGAGCCCTCGGGGCTCCAAACCAAACATGTGCACAACCTTAAAAACTTCCTACGGACTTACTCGTGCGATCAAATCGCCAAAATAACATCATAAACAACGGATTTAGCATAAAAATCAAAGGAAAATCTCAAGAACTTTCAAAGTTTAAATTTCACAACTACGGGTCCGAATCACGTCAAATGACCTCCGTTTCTTACCAAATTTTACAAGTATCACTCAAATACTATATTAAACCTGTACCGGGCTCCGGAACCAAAATACGGGTTCGATACCATCAATTTCAAATATAATCAAATTTCCAAATTTATAATTTCAGTAAAATAATTTCTTTCCAAAAATTCATTTCTCGGGCTTGGGACCTCGGAATTCGATTCCAGGCATACGCGCAAGTCCCATATTTTTTACGGACCCTCCGGGACCATCAAATTACGGGTCTGGATTCGTTTACCCAAAATATTTACCGAAGTCAGCTTACCCATATTTTCTCAGTTTTCATATAACAGCTTCCGGATATACGTCCGGATTGCGCATGCAAAATGAGCTGAGATAAAAAGAGGTTTTTCAAGGCCTCAGAACATAATTTTTGACTTATAAAATGAGAGATGACTTTTTAGCTCATCACATTTTTTAATTTTTAATATAAAAATATTAACTTCTGTGATTGCATAATCAGCAAGTAGGATCCTTCCTCGAGTCTTTTCAACCTTTCTTCATAGATTATTAAATTGATCTCCCTTGTTTTATTTTCTCTAGCGTGATAAAAGTGAAACTTAAGAAGATATTAGATACTTAACATATCAATTCTAATTCTTTTGGCATTTTCCGTGTTTAAATGTTATTTTAAAATTGAGTTGTTATAGCTTGATCTCATTTGTGTGTTCAAGGGAACAGAAGCGTGGTTTGAGAAACTATAGTAAGAAATAATTTTCTATATATTTTGTGAAAAATTCATTGATCCCACATAGTTAAATAGTTTTAAGTCGTGGGCGAGTATCTCACTATTTTTTTAAAATAAACAGCAAAATTAATTTTTTAATTATGTGCTGACTATTGGTTGAGTTATTCCATATCCATCTATTTGAATGAATTTTCTGAGTTTCTTGAATGTGGAAGGAAGTCCAGTTTATTATGGGCTGGCAAAAGTACAAATGCTTTCACTAAAATTCTTATTTTTCTTGCTCCTTTATTCTTATTTTTAATTTGGTTTAAAAAATCAATTCATTAATTTGCCTCTTTTGTTACATATCTTTATTATGTCTTCTCCTATGTTATCTAACTTTATAATGTCTCGCGTCTCTTCGATCGCCTCCCTTTATTTTTGTTAGTTAGAGAAGCAAAAAGTAAAAAGTGGTTGATTATTATCATTGTTACTATTATTATTTTGAAAATGAACACGTAAGGACTAAAGAGTAAGTAAGAAAAAATGAATGAAATACAAGAATTAAAACACAATGGCAAAAATTAGAGAAGAGATTCCTGGAATTTGAGAAATCAATTCAACAACAATAACATATTCAGTATAATCCCACGGGTAGGGTCTGAGAAAGAAAATGTATACGAATCTTACCCCTACTGGAGAAGTAGAAAGGCTGTTTCCGATAGACTCTCGGCTTCAGAAAAAATGAAAAGGAAGAATAGGGGAGAAAAGAAGAGGAAAGATGGGGAGAAAGAAGAAAGAGGGAGGAAAAAGACGATATGGTTCAAATTCCACTAATTTGGTGATATGGTTCTGGTTTTATCTTTGTTTTTCTTTCGTTATTCATTAGATATGTCCAAAACAAGAAATCACGTTTCTAAGTTTATTAAACATACACATAAAGAGATCAAATTTCTTGAATTTTTTCTCTTCTGTTTACTCGTCCTTTAAGGAAAAAATAAAAAATAGTATCTTTCACATAAATATAGAAAAATCAAGTTTCCCTAGAAAACTAAAAACGCTTTAGTGAAATAACTAGAAACTTATTTTAACTAATTTTGAATAGTAAAATGGATAAAACTTGAAATTTAATCTTTGAAACTAAAAAGGAAAATATTTTATTCTTACATTTGAATATTAGACAAAGACTTATTTCATATATTTGATAGGATTTTTTAATGATCCCGCGAAGCGCAAACAAATTTACTAGTTTAAAACATATAATGGTATTAAACTTTGCATTATTAATAACATTACTTATGCAAAAATAAATTTATAATTTAACGTGGAATAGAATATGAAAAAAAATCGGACAATGTTTCTCAGTTATATTTGAATAAGAATATAAAGATAAAATGCACTTATAATAGGCCATTCCTCACGTAATGATTATCCTTGCAATTAACAATTGTTACATTATCATTTGTTGTATTTAGGGGTGTCAATGGTTCGGTTAGGACAATTATTTTAAAAAATTTATATTATACCAATTTTTCGGTTACTCTATTATGTACAACCAAAATTAAACTTTTCGAAACCGTCTCAATCATGTCGGTTTCTCTCGGTATCGGTACAGTTCGATTAATTTTCGGTATTTTTTTAAAAGTCACTAGTAAAAATAGAATGCAATAATATACGTACTTTTATAGGACTTAGTAAAAATCTCTAGATAGTTTTACTGTTTAAATGATGATGAATTATAAACACGAAAGATGGCTAGAGTATAGATTCATCCACTACTCTACAACAACGTAAAAGAAACTAGCAATGACAAAGAAAAGATAAATCACAAGAATATAAAGATATTAACCAAGTTCGGACTCAAGAATAAAGTCTATAAAAGATTAAATATTCATAAATCTAAATCAGACGAAAGGATAATTATTCAAACATTGTAGTTTGCTACTCATAATCGCTAGTATACTTTGTATCTTGCTAGTAAATATGCTGGAAATAATTTAGTTTCAGTAGGAGTAGCATAATAGGTTTGAGAATTAAGATTTTGATTTTAATTACTTATTGACTTGTAACCAATTTCATAATTTCATGGCCCAAGAAAATTTTTAATGTTTTATTATTTTCAAACTTAATATATAAATATATTTTTCACATATAAACTTATTCGGTATGGTTCGGTATTTTTTCGGTTTATTTTTATAAAATAAAAAATTGCCCTAATTATCGGTACGATTGTAGATTTATATAAGAACCTACAGTTCTATTTTTTTAAAAAACATTAAAAATCAGTTCGATATCATACGGTGCCATTCAGTCGGTTTAATCAGTTTCTAAATATTCATTGACACCCCTAGTTGTATTACATGTGTAACAACCTTATAGGTTGTTTTGAGAGTTAGCGCCCCGATTGCCTAATAACTTCTTTCCCCATGTCTATTTCTGCTTGTTGGAATGTTGAGTGGTGAAATTCGGAGAGTTTTTGGGCACATAGTCCTCATATGTGAGCTTAAGCTTTAGAAATCGAACCGTAGTTGGAACTGTGGGAAGACGGGTTCGGAATGGAATTCCGTCGACTCTGTTAGCTCCGTTGGGTGATTTCGGAGTTAGGAGCGTGTCCGGAATGTGCTTTCAAGGTGTGTAGTAGATTTAGGCTTGAATTGGTGAAAGTTATAATTTCGACGATTTCGGCCAATAGGTGGAATTTTGATATCGGGCTCGGAATGGAATTCCGAGAGTGGTTGTAGCTCCGTTGTATCAATTGTGACCTGTGTGTAAAATTTGAGGTCATTCAGACTAGTTTCAAGGTGTTTGGGCATCAGTTGTAGAGTTTGGAAATTTCATAAGTTCTTAGGCTTGAATCCATGTATAATCGGTGATTTTGGTGTTATGTGATGTGTTTTGGAGGTTCGACTAAGTTTGGGTAAGGTATTAGGACTGGTTGGTAAGTTTGGTTGAGGTCCTGGGGGCCTCGGGGATGTTTCGGATGCTCAACGGGTGATTTTGAAACTTGGAAAACAGCTTAACCATTTCTAGTTCTGGTGTCTCGCACCTGCGATGGACTTTCCGCAGGTCCGGACACGCAGGTGCGGGAGAGGGGCTCTCATGTGCGGTCTTGGTCAAGTCAACTAGTTCTCGCAGGTGCAGAGCCGCAAATGCGGCCAATTGACCGCAGGTGCAGCCATAGGCCTTTTAGTGGGTTTTTGCACCTGCGATGGATTTTTCGCAGATGCGGTCCAAGGGGCGCAGGTGCGGAAATCGCTGGGCAGTTTATATCAAATTCGAGAGCTTGAATTTCATAACTTCTAAAAATAATTTGGAGCTCAGGTGTAGGCGATTTGGAGTGAGTTTTGAGAAAAAGCTTCATAGGTAAAAGTTTCTAACCCTATTTCCTTTGTATATCATTACTATAGCAATTTCTTCCATGCAATTGAGGGATTTAGGTGAAAAATCATGCAAATGGGAAGAAGTTTCCCCAATTAGGAAATCCGAGAATTTAATAGGATTTTTTCATCGATTTTTGATGATTCTTGTTCGAGTGAGTTCATGAGTGAATGGGTGTTTTAAGTTTGTAAATTTCACTCGATTCGAGACGTGGGCCCGGGGGAACTTTTGGTCGATTTTCCTAATTTCGCGTATTAGCCTCGAACTTATTAGCTATTTTGATTCCATAAAGTGATATTTACATTATGCAATCGAATTGAATAGGTTTGGGCCATTCGGAGTCGGATACTCGTGGCAAGAGCGTGGTTTTGAGTTGAGTAGCTTAGTCGAGGTAAGCGGCTTGCCTAACTCTGTGTTGGGGACTTCCCTTAAGCTATTTTAATATTGTTTTATTTGGTTTGGGCGCCGTGTGCGTGAGGTGAAGAGTACGTACACTGACCATTGTTGTTAAAACTCCATTTTTTTCTCCATGACTCAAATCATTTCACTCCTATTTCACTGACTCATGTATCGACTATGTAGTTTAGATTAGGAAATAGCATGCCTACCTGTTTTACTTGAATTTTCCCTAGTTATGACTATGTGTACCATGTTTAGGTAGTTTTATCCATATTTTTGCTTGTGATTTTTTCTGAACTGTTTTAAATAAAAATAGGATTCGGTATTTGTACTGTATTACATATTTAAACTGGGACTACGGACGAGATTCCGGGAGCTTATCCCTCCCCTGTACTGCATTACATATTTAAATTGGGACTACGGACGAGATTTCGGGAGCTTTCCCCCCTGTACTGCATTGCATATTTAAATTGGGACTACAGACGAGATTCTGGGAGCTTGCCCCCTGTACTGCATTGCATATTTGTTACTGTGATATATGTTGTACTGAGTCGAGGCCTCCCTGTTATTATTTTCTTTTAGCTCATTATTCCTACTGATTTGCCTTAGCTTATTATATCTCTCTGTTCACATTTTATACTGTTTTTACTATAAAAATCCAGTAGAGCATTAACCTGACTTCGTCACTACTCGACTGGGGTGCGGCTTGGCACTTACTGGTACCAATTTGTGGTGTACTCATACCCTTTCCTGCACATATTTTTCGTGTGCAGATCCAGGTACCGGCGCTCAGTTTCGTGGCTAGGGGTCCGACCAGCAGCTTCTAGGAGACCGAAAGGTAATTCAGCCGCATCCGAGAGTCCTTCGAGTCACCTTCCACTCCAGACTTAAATAGATTTTCATGTAAATTTCCTTACGTTGTATAGAGCTATTTTGAGACAGAGTTTGTGACTAAAGTGATATTCCGGGTTTTGAAAAAGTTGTATTTTGTATGCGCCAAGTGGCGATGTTTCATTGTAGACTCACTTATTTCGTCTTTATTTTATTGCTTCTATTTAATATGTGTTTCCGCAATTAGGCTTACCTAGTCGTAGAGATTAGGTGCCGTCACGATGCCTTCGGAGGGGAAATCAGGTCGTGACAAGTTGGTATTAGACCGTCTAGGTTCATTGGAGTCACAAGTCACAAGCCGATTTATTAGAGTCTCGCGGATCGGTGCGGAGACGTCGGTATCTATCTTTGGAAGGCTATGTAACTGTTAAGAACAATCATATTTCTTTGATTTCCTTTTCGTGCGAGTTATTGACATCAAAAAATTCTAAAATGCTATTATATTCTTTCCCACAGATGGTGAGGACCCGTACTGGGAGGATCAGTGACCAGGCACCCGAGCCCCCTGCCAGAAGCCGGGGTCGGGGCCGGGTAGAGGACGATCGCGCGGTGCAGCCTGAGCACCGGCGAGAGCAGCGGCAGAGGAGACTATGGCAGCCCAATTGGAGAGCCGGCGCAGGAGATCCCTATTGCTGCTCCAACCTTGTAGGACACTTTCGCTCAGTTCATAAGCATGTTCAGTATTCTAGCATAGGCTGGACTTACGCTTTTCAATCCAAATTGGAGTTGGAAAAGGATTAGTAACAACTAATTACAAGGGTAACATTTTTGTGTTTGCATCTCTGTAGATTGCAAGGAAAGTTGAAAACAATATATAGATTAATAATAATTGCAGCTTTTTCCTTTCCATTTTAAACCAAAAAATAGAGTTTGTTCTCAACAACTTCTCTTTTTTCTCTTGTTTTTCACACCCTCAAACTGTATTTCTTTTTAATAAATTATTATCTTTTATCCCGGGGCCGTGTAATTAATTGAGAAATTTTATATTTGAGTCACATAATCAACATTATTTATGAGTTTAGTTTATTTCTTGACAAATAGACTCATATTCCTACTTATTTATATTAAAAAATAGGCTTAAAAGGGCAATGTTTAAGTCTAATCTTTTTTTTATTTAGAGGCTTAACTGCTAGACTGTAAAAGGAAAATGAAACATGAAAATGTTGATCACTAACCTTATGATCTACAATAATATAATCTAACTCAGACGTGCAATATTTACGCATAAATAATAAATAAATTAGATTATGTTTTCCATTAAAAAATGAACACTTGAAATTAATAAATTGCATATAATCTGATTGTCATTAAAAAAAAAAAAAAAAGTGCATAAGATTCATGTTGAAGCTTACCTACGTCGTCAAAATTCATATTGTCATTAAAGTGATTCTCCGAGAATGAATCCTAAAAACAAAATTTTCAAAAAAAGAAGATTATGAAAGAGTAGACCTAGTATTCGATTTTGGAAGATCTATTCCTATTTTATTTTCTTTTTATTGCACCAATTAAGCCTCTAATTAGGAAAAAGAATAGACTTAAACATTACCTTTTTTTTTAGCTAATGTTTTAAAATAAGTAAATAGGAACATAAGTCCACTTATCAAAAAATAAACTAGACTCATACAAAAAATAATGTTGGTTATGTGACTCACATAGTAAAAGAATTTTAATTAATGAGCTTAATACAAGTAGGTAAATGTAGTATCGACATAGCCAATCTGAATATAAACTCTATACAGCTCATTTCGATCGTTGCTAATGAATATTAAAAATCAAGAAAATCGAATTATTCGTACAACAAAAGAATCCCTTGTTGAATTTAATTATATATTATTGGGGTAAAAGAATTAGGTTGTGTAAAAGATTGTTACATGTAACCATTTGTAAATTGATTAGTAACTGAAAAATAACACATATTATAACCTATTCTAACAGGCTGAATATACCAATAGTCTAAATATTATTTATGCAATCAGTGTATGTTCGTTAATCCAAATCTAAAACCAACCCATCACTCCAATAGCATTCAGAAATAGACCGTTAATGAATAATTAGGGCAGAATAACATTTACAACGTATAATTAAACTTTGCATTATTAATAACATTACTTATGCGAAATAGATTTATAATTTAACGTGGAATAGAATATTAAAAAAATCGGACAATGTATCTTAGCTATATTTGAGTAAGAATATAAAGATGAAATGCACTTATAATAGGCCATTCCTCACGTAATAATTATCCTTGTAATTAACAATTGTTACATTATTATTTGTTGTATTACATGAAAGGAACTTCTCTTTTAACGCACCTTATAGCCTAATAGAAGAAAATATTACACATAAAATTAGAATCGTATGGCAAATATTAAATATAAAGAACTTCTACTATTTTTTATTTTTATATCTGTTATTATTTTTGTTTTAGAAATATTTGCTTGACCAGATAAGTTTAAACGGAGTAACAAGATTCGTGATAATTTATTCTTAATTTATTTGGGACTGAGACATTGTTATTATTTTAGGTACGTTTACTTGTAACAACAACTAACTTTTCATATCAAGTCTAAACCATTTGCATGAACAGTGTAAAAAGTCCAACCCTGTTAGTGAACATAATATAAGTTATTAATTTTTTGTTACAGTATCCATAAACAAACAAAATCGCAGCTTATTAATTTGAAATTTGTCGTTCCATACAAATTTTTTGCTTAAACATATGTTCATTTGGATATAGTCAGAATTTTGTAAATCGTAGCAAAAGTTGCAGATAAAAATTGAAACAAAAAAAATATATATTCATATTTTCATGAATTTCACTACACAAATTGATAAAAATTATCTTTAACTAAAAAAAAAAACAGAAAAATGATCTAAAACACTAGTTCTGTCACTCGATGACCTATGTCTTCATAGGGGTAATACTTTTTTTAGTCAACAATTTGATTTCTGGAAAAGTACATCACATACATTTGAAGTCAACACTAACATTCCAACATTGCTACCTCGCTCGAACTCAACTTCCAAACTTTCGCAAGTGACTCGTAGTTTTCTACAGTGTTGTGCCTCAGAGCGGCTTATTTGAACTTTTCCATCTAAATTTTGTGGAATGACCAGAAGCAAGATTATTCATAATGGCGTCGACAATCCAATTTTCATAACTCTTAGGCAAAGCTCCAAAAGCCGCATCGACGAAGTTTTGACCTTTCTCATCTTGATAAAACTTAGGAGAAACATTATATTTTCAAAGAATTGTATCATTATAGGTAATCTTAGCATCAAAGTCATCATAGAAGAAAGTATAATCATCGGTAGGGTTCTTGACTAAAAATGTGAGCTTCCAACTCTTGGGATTGTCCAAGGATAAAGGTGGTGGAGTGCTTAACATAGAAAAGAGTGAAGGAGAGACATATGTAATACGAAACTTAGGGTCTTGGACTTCTTTAATAACTGTCGGAGAGTATAAATACAAAGCTAGTACGATACCCAATGCTATAGTAAGTATTCCAATCAGTATGCCCAACGCTAGATCGCACCAAGAATTTTCGGCTGCATCAACTATTTTAATATTATCGGCAGATTTTTCCGTTTGTTAAGAAAGGTAGAATAATACCAGAGAAAAGGTTAGAAAATGAATTGCAGGTAGCAAATTTGAGATGAAAATTAATGTTGGTATTGTGGGTTTATATAGATTGTACCACGGCCAAATCCAACTTGAAAAGGGATTTACGTTTTTCAATCCAAATTGGAGTTGGAAAAGGAGTAGTAACAACTAATCACGAGTGTAATTAGTTGAAAATAATGTATAGATTAATAATAATTGCAGGTTTTTGCTTTCCGTTTTAAACCAAAAAATGGTGTTCATTCTCAGCAACTTCTCCTTTTTTTCTTGTTTTTCACACCCTGAAAATGTATTACTTTTTTGATAAATTATTATCTTCTATTGGGACTTATGTAATTAACCAGTTTGATACTAGTAGGTGAATATAGTAATCAACATAGCCAACCGAGTTTAACTTCTATACATTCTCAGAGTAAAAGAATTAGGTCGCATAAAAGATAACTACATGTAATCGTCTATGAACAATGAAATCAGTAATCGAAAAATAACACATATTACCTGGTATAGTAGGCTGAAATATACTAGTAGTGTAAATATTATAACAGGCATAGTATAAATATTATTTAGGCCGTCAGTATATATAAGTTAAATCCAAATCTAAAACCAACCCATCATTCCAACAGCATTCAGAAATAGACCGTTAAAGAATAATTAAAGGCATAAAAACATTTACAGCGGCCAGGTCACATAATTTACAAAATCCAAATAAAATAAATCAAAAAGAGGGATAAATTTCAGGAAGAAATATAAGCTTAAGGAATCACTACACGTGATAATTGTGTAAATCTCTTTTTTCAAGTGCCTTGTGCATAGGAACTAAATCTGTATTAATCTCAGTTAAACTAAGGTGTACATTAAAAATAAAAATTAACAAAAAAAAATAAAATTTGTAGGCCTGCTGTTATGTTTCCAGAAGTTACCTGGTATTCACAAGAAAAAGTTACAACATCATTTGGTCTTGAGCTTCTTCGAGTAGGACCAAACTTAAGTTGGAGTGGTGAAAGGAGCGAGTGTGTTTCGAGGCAGAGTTATGCCGCCACCTTTCACTGACACGTTAGGAGCCTTCGCAGAGCTACTAGCCCTGCTCACGAGATCTGAGTCGAGGAATACAATTACAACTGAGATGTCATCATGAAAATGCCGACGGACTCCACGATCAATTTTCTTCAGGTCTGAGTACCTCATCTCCCTTTTCTTTGCTGCTTCTTGCAATGCAGTTTTCACTAACCTTTTTGCAATCCCCTGCAAAGTCGAAAAAACAGACGTTTAAGTTTGGTTCCAATGTTTTTCTTTTGTGGTCGACATATATTGGCAATATTGCTCTGCATCGAATCTATGTTGAGTAAACAAATTCAAAATTTTATGTGCGACCACTTCAGAGGCGGCAATATTAGTCTTCTTATTANTTGGGGGGGGGGGGGGGGGGGGGGGGGGGGGGGGGGGGGGGGGGGGGGGGCTCTAATAGAACTAAGAGCTTCCACTGATTTCAGAAAATCCTGAATTTTTCATGAAAATACCTTCTCGCCTGTAGGTAAAATCAACGAATAGCTAGGAAAATGACACGAGAATGTATTGAAGGGATATCTTACATTGCGTGGGTGATTCTGTACGATGTCAACAGCTTCTTGGTTACTTAGGTGTTCCCAGAGACCATCCGAGGCAAATATAATAAACTGATCTTGAGGTTGCAAAGGGTGCACCAAAATAGCAGGATCTGCACTTAATATGGGCCTTCTAATCGGTTCACGGAGACGAAACTTAGCATACAAAGGTTCCCTGTTGAATTCAGCTTTCTTTAAGTACACATCACCAATGGATCTTGAAATCTGCAAGATAAAGTATAAAGATCATCTCAGAAAAGCAGATTATGAGCCATGCAAAAAAGCCATCGTAAATGAACACACAGACGAAAGTATTATCTTTCATTAATGGCAATATATTTATGTTTCCACTGCTTATAAACATGCGCAGTCATAGCATATGGAATGCCTTAAGAGAACTAAATTTATTTAGCGGTGCCCCAAAAAACAATGAAAAAATGGCAGCCCGGAGCACTAAGCTCCCGCAATGTGCGGCGTTCGGGGAAGGATCGTACCACGAGTGTCTATTGTACGCAGTCTTACCTTGCATTTCTGCAAGAGGCTATTTCCACGGCTTGAACCATGGGACCTCCCTGGTCACGTGGAAGCAACTTTACCAGTTACGCCAAGGCTCCCCTTTCTAAAAAAAACAATGAAGTACTTATTCTAAGGGATACTGAGAATGTTTAAGAAAGTATTATACAACACATCACCTCTTTAACAAATCGAAGGTTTGCATTTTGACCATCCGAATATTATGCTGACATTCAAAAAATAGAGCTTTACCGTTCACAAGACATTTAAATCTATGATTTGGAAAGACAGACTACCACAGCTCAAATCAATGGCAGTAGATCACGCTCCTGACAAGTGGGTGCATTTTTTGAAATTAAGAGGATACATAATTTATAGTAGTATTTACCAAAAGCTAAGAAGAGTAACAAGACCAGAGGACCTTTTTCAATCACTGGAAAAGAGTTATCATCATATGCACCTCTTAAATGGAAGGAGTCGCAACAAAACATTGGATCAGATACTCTAAATGAGAAACACAAGACATGGAACTTGACGATCCCCCTTTTGTACTAGCGCTTCGGTTATCGGGAGCATAATAGAACTAAATACTGCTAAAATTTTGAAAATGACTTAACGTAGCAACTTTTGAATACTATTCCATCAATACAGTAGGCGATGGCGAAGGCTAGTATTATAGTAAACTTCTCTTCTAAAGAATTCCAGCGTAGTGAAGAATACCCACAACAACCACAAAGGAGTATATAGAAGTATGTAACCATCACAAACTTGAATTAAAGTTTAATAGGAAACAGAATTTGTTTTGCAGTTGAAAGAACGCTGTCAGAAAAGTACCAATAATACGTTGAGCTGGGAAAACATATACAGAAACTGCTTAGGGATGCAAAGGAGATGTTACCTGTATAATGCCCTTCACACGCCAGACGTTGTGCTTTAAAACTACAATTTGCGAGTCATCTGGATGCAAAGACTGCATCTCCTGCCTTACGGATTCAATACTCGCATTGTGTTCTGCGGACAGCTGAACAGAAAGAATCTCTCCAGTTGCCTTGACAAGTCTCCCCAAGACTGCTCGAGAATCACCAAGGTTGGCAATATATAATGTGCCGCTGCAAATAACTCCAACAAGGCAGCAAGATCCAACAGCAGCAATCTGTGGTTTCACAGGCCATTGTTTTGTCACAACAGAGAGAAAACCATCTTCCGTTGCTTGAAATGCCTTCCGGATCACCTCCACAGACATAGATTGCTGCTCAGATGTAAACCCTGCATTCGAACAAGCGATTGAATGACAACCTAGAACCCTAAAAATCATACAAATATAGTCCATGGAAGTCTACATATTAACTTCAAAAAAAAGGAGCTACTTTACTGCTAAGGTACATATAATCACGACTTTTTATTACTTGATTATGGTCCATAAAAGCTAATACATTGCTAACACTTAGACTCCTCAAAAATCAAAATACATCTAAGTGAAGTTTTATCAGTAAGAAGGAAATTAGATTTAACTCCCCTCATCATTAACCATCAAAATAGTATTCCCTTTTGTCACAATTTATGTGTCATATTTTCTTTTTTAGTCTGTCCAAAAAGAATGTCATATCTTGATATGATTTATAACCACACAAATATCTATGACTTACGGCTTTTTTCAGATGACAAGTTTCAAAAGTCTTCCTTTCTATCTTAAAATCCGTGTCAAGTGAAAACTGCCACATAAATTGGGACGGAGGAACTGCTTATTGTTCTCCCTGAAACCGAAATGATCAAAGGAATTGATTCATAAGAACTTACTCTTGAGATGCTGAAAGAGGTGATCATTAATGAATCTTGACGTCTCAGGGCCACCGTGCCCATCGTAAATTCCAACAAAGGTACCATACGGCCCAGAATCATGCAAGCCGAGGCAACCGGATTCAACTTGGCTCTGATCTTCCAATAGATTATTAGCTTGAACTACAGCCATAGAGAAGTCTCCATTAAAATGCTGCCCTGTATCCTTATACCATAGCAGCCCATCTTGACGTCCACTGCCGGCATCTGAGCCAGTTGTATGAACGTGTCCATTCGCCCTTGGCTGAAAACAAGCCCTTAACAAGTTCATTAACCCAGATAACATACCTCATCTCCTCTAAACCACCATCCAATCTCTCCAAATCTAACACAACACTTATTAAACCTTGGGTTCTAGTAAATCCTCAACTTTGCATATGTTCCTCCTCAGAGCAGTAATATGTTTTCTACAAGTCTATAACAATCATCAACAAAAGTAAGCTGAAGCAAAGAATATAATTGGCAAGAAAAACACAATACAACAACAAGCCCAGTGCAATCACACACGTGGGGTCTGGGCAGGGTAAGGTGTACGCAAACCTTACCCCTACCTTACGAAGGAAGAGAGGCTGTTTCCGATAGACCCTCGGACCAAGAACAACACAATCTTAAAAGCAAATGCACATCAAGAAGCAACCTTTACTTTGATACCTAGCTGAGAATACTATCAAATAAAGGTACAAGGTATCAAATATGAAAATTCAATTCTACTTCTACTTAAACAGAAAACACACAACCAAGAAAGTGCAAAAAAAAGTGGGGAAATTCAACATCAATAAAAAAAAAGGGTCAGCTACACTTTTTCAACAAAGAACTGTATGGTCAGATAGTTTGCATCCAGAAGGTACAACTTTTACAAAGTTAAAGAAAATTGACATTAGACAAATATAAGGGAAAATAAGTTCTTGAAAAAAAGAACTGACCTTTACAGTGGAAAATAGAATAAGATCTGAAAGTGAAAGAGAGTTAGATCTGTGGATCCATCAATTCAAAGTAAAACTAAAGTGGGGTTTTGATTAATCTTTTTATTGTTTGTTTTTTTTCTCAAAGGATGAAGATCATGATGAAGTGAGGGAAGAAAATACATAGAAAGAGAGAAAGTGACAAGGAGTGATCAATTTAGAGTGTTAGCTACTTATTTGTTTCTCTGAAGACAAAAGCCTAATATAAACCAACAATGGAGAGAGAGCTCGAAGCCAGCAAAGCAGAGGACCAGCTTTGGGCTCCACACAACCCCACCCCCTAGTTTTGAGGATAGAGAGAGAGAAAATCTAGAGAGAAGAAAGTAGCAAAAAAGAGTCAATGAGTTTTTCCTGGATATAATATTACTTGGAATTTCCAAGAAATATCCTCATATCAGGCAAAACCTTGGCTGGTTATCAGATTATTAAAACAACATTTATTTATCCATATAAAGTACTCTATCATGTGTTTTCTTTTTCTTTTGGTGGTGGAAGTGGAGTGACTCTCTCTCTCTCCCTTTTATTTCTCGCTCTATATTTGATGGTTGTATTGAATTCTAATTAATTTAAATTCGTATCACATAAAACTTATTAAAAGTAAAAATAGAGCTTAAAATTTAATTATGAATTGATTAAATTCGTAATCAGTAATATTTACTCAAACAGTATATATAAATAAGAAAATTATTAGTTATGTACAAAGATTAAAGTTAAAATCTAATTATTTATACTTAATGAGAGAAGCTCTCTCAATCAAAAGAGTTCGATCCCATAACTCAAAGTCGCCTTTAGTTAAAGGTGAAAAGATCCAAATTCTTACCTATTTCACCACAACCTTTGGTGGTGGTGGTTTCTCTCTTGAATGTGTACAAATATTTATTTTAAGTTTGTTTCGTTTGTTACGATTTATTTCTCATTAAAATCTTAGTGGGATTAAAAAGGTCATAACAAACACACGGGTTTCATTTTTTTTGTGAAAATAGCATGGGCCAGTTTTCGAACTAGTCATTGGAAAATAGTCAGCACTTACAAATTTATTAAAAAGTAACCATTATTTTAACTAAAACACGGAAAGTTTCAGCATGTATGTTAGATTATGGAGCTCTTGTATATAAACTTTCAGTATATTATGAAATTCCAGCATATTATGCTGGATTTTTTTTCGGATTTTTAAGGATATTTTTGTTCAGATTTTACCTTTACGTAAAAAAGAACGTGGCTTAAATTTAATTATTTTGAAATTGTGACTATTTTTCAATTATCAATTATAAATCAGACTATTTCTGATTTTATCCTCTCTTTTTTTAAGCGTAGACTTAAAACTAGTCTGGATTTCAGAGTAAACTAAAAATACGTAGTTGACTTTTAATGAATATTAGTTTTAATAATTTACGCTTAGTATAAGATGAGAATAGAGGATGTGATTACTCGGCGTGGCATGAAAGGGGGAAGTTTTTGTCACAATACTTCTATTAAATGGTAAAGTTGTTGAGTATTTCTGGTTTTTTTTGTTTTCTTTATTTAACCATTTAAAATGCGTAAGAACAATTATGAGTAGTTGAAACATAGATGTTTTGTTATTTTTGTGCGTGTTTTGATGACATAACACAAAATGCAAATGATGGGAAAACAATATAGATTATGGTCGGAGCTTTCTATAACAATATTATTATATAATAAAATTTTACTATAAAAGTTAAGTTTTTTCAGAATCAATTTTCATGTTAAGTTATAATATATATTCTCTATAATAGCAATTCAATATAATATTCAAAAATGTTAAGAACAAATGAGGCTGTTATAGGAATGTTTGACTGTATTTTCAATTTACAATCTTAAACTATGACGGAGAGAAAAGGTGCACCCTTAAACTTCGGACATATGGTCATAAAATATGAAGAAATTTGCGTAATAGATGAAAACTATGTAAGGATAATTGTTAGGGAATGCCAATTCATACGTAAGTTAGTACAAAAATTAGTTAATTTATAAAATATTATCAATATTAGTCAATTAATTATTTATAGAAAAAAAATATCAAATTTTTACTTTCTTTTGAATGAGTATTGTTGAAATAGATTGGATACATCTTAAAAAGTTAAAATCTAGTTTTGGTACAATTTGGTAGAATTTTGAGGTGGTTTGAATTGAATATTCGAAATAGACGATGAACATAAAAAAAAAAGATGATGTGTATTATACTACATATCATTTGTGTATCGCATATATGTCATATTTGTATTAAATATATATCACATATATATATATTCATGTCTACCTATGTGCTAGATACATGCGTGATATATGTTTGATACAATTGTCACGGAAGAATTTTTGAACCTGATTTGAACTATGAATTAATTAGTCCAAATCACCTCCAATCCTCTTCAAAAATTTGTATATTGACTCATCTATATGTTTTAATGAATCTCAACCATATCAATCGAAAAAGGTCTCTTTTGGCTTAGATTTTTGGAATCTTATATATATATATATATATATATATATATATCATCACCTTATTTGCTATCTCATCCATGAAAATTCTTTTCCATCTTGCATTTAATGTTGCTTATAACGCTTAAACATATTGAAAGAGATCTTTGCGTGTGATTTTTGAAGAGAAAGAATCCTTGTTTTTTTGGGTTTTTAATTTTTGTATGTGTTTGGATAGTTTTGATAAGATTATGATTAATGGCTAGAGATTTATAAGTTATGACTTATTTGAAATATTTCCGTAAGCTTCCCTAATTTTTATTTTGCATCTAAACAACTATAAAAGGAAAGCATATTAGCTTAAATCCTTATATCTTTCCTTTTATGGAGAAGTTCGTTTTTCTTCACAAAGGTTGGAGGATATTGTATGGTGTATAGTACTTCTTCAATCCCATTTAAAATGACAATATTATCCTTTGAGGAGTCAAAATATTATTTTGTGATTATCTTAAAATACTTTTAGTTATAGAAATTTTGTATTTTATATTATATAATTTCTTTGTAGATATATTTATTTCAAAAGAACCTTAATTAAACACTCTTATCTTGTTAAATTTATATATTTTCATCCTCCTTGAACTTTTTCTAACTTTTTTTAGTCAAAAATTGATTAAATTTGAACCACTTTATACTGCTTTTCTTATATATGTGAGTATTAGTTAAAATTGCAGCATAGTGGTGACAGTAATATCTTTTCAGTACTTATAGTTAATTTTCAAATAACTCCTAAAATGCAAACAAAAGAAAAAATTATACACTATCAGCATATAAAACTTAAACTCCTTACAAACAACGTCGATAGTTTGTCAAATAAAGATTTAATTGAGGGATTAAAGTTGTGTTAAGGGCTGGGCTATCCCAAGGAAAATTATGGCTTAGTCATCTCCTAAAGCAATAAATATCCAGCATTATTACATTATCATTTTGTACAAATTATTTCAGAAATATATACCTATATATACGGTATAATTTTCCAACGAAAGATAGTCAACTTACCACCTTTAAGTAAATGTAGTTTCGCCCATGATGTAATTTACGTGCAGGGGCGGAGCCACATTCTTGGTTGCGGTTCGATCGAATCCAGTAGCTTTTGTTCAAACCTTGTATTTGTATTAAAAAATCTAATAAATATGTACAAATTATTAATTTAGAACTCAATAACTTAAAAGAATTATAATCTCAAACTTATACATAAGGTTCAAATTCTAACTCCGCCTTCCGCCTCTATTTACGTGCAACTTGACTCATTCCCTGGCTTAAATGGCCACAGGGAGCTCCATTGCTGTATTTGAGACTTATGATTAGTCGTTTTCCTTTTTGATAATAACTTGTCATATATAGCAAGGTTTAACCACTGAGTCCATTTACTCATGGAAACCCCACAGTCCAATCTTACTGCTACTGTGTCTCATAATTAAGTCATTTCTATATATTGGCAGACTCAGGATTCGTACAAGCGGGTTTTTTCCGGTCAAAGAACACGACAGTCGAGTTTAGCGGTAAACACAATTGGTGTACAACTCTTTTTTGTTCATCAGATCACTTCCAAATAAAGTCGTTTATTTTTTGCTGAAGGAAAAGGTTGGGAGAAATTTTAAAAAAAAATAAGAAAGAAAATTTCGTCCTTTAATTTATCCATATAAATTAATAAATTTTATTTTAGAAAATTTAGCAATTTTAATCAAAAAGTATTTAACCTACTTAAAAATCATATTATAACTCTAAGAAATTTAACATACAAAGCTGTTACAAACAAAAGACACGGGAAAAAAGAGTTACAAACTATTAAAGAAATAGATATTTACACCAAACTAAAATTCTGAGTATAAGACAAATTAACAATTCAATATAAACTAAACCAAACTAAATTAAAAGATTATAAGTAATTTCGATAAAGCACTAAAACAAAAATTCACTTTGTAGAAAGGTTTTATTTTTTTTTTAAAAAGTAAAATGGAGTTATATAAAAACTGAAGTTTATACACCAAATGAAGAATTTGTAGTTTGCTCTTTTGGATTTAAGAAAGCCACTTTTTCTATTAATTTTTTTTTTTTGAAAAACAAAGATACTCCATTAACATTAACTAGGGTTTTGCACCCATAATATGTTCATTACATAAGCCACTACCGATCAAAACAATATCATGCAAGGCACTTTTATTACCCAGTGCTGCTAAATGCTCGCATTAGTTAGTAGAACAAGTTCTTACGTACATATACCCCTCATGATCCTTGTGTTAGGCACTTTTTCTATTTCACTGCTGCGTGGTCCATCCAATTGCTCCAACTTGAATTTAATTGTACTATAAATGAAATCAACATTTATCCAAGTTTGAAGGCGCATAAATTGGACCAGTTTGAGGTTGAAAAATAGTTCAAGCATGTCGGATAATTTTATACCATGTTAACGTCTTATCTAAAACTTTAACAGTTAAAGATTACTGTAAAAATTACACTGGCACCTTATTTGGTCGCCCTCATTTAACTTATACACATATTTTTAAAATTATTTAATCTATACCCTAATTTTTACAACTTCATACGCTTATTCTTCATGCGACTTGTCGCTCCTTTCTTTTCCTCTTCTTCTTCCTCCTCCTCCTCCTCCTCTTCTTCTTCTTCTTCTTCTTCTTCTTCTTCTTCTTCTTCTTCTTCTTCTTCTTCTTCTTCTTCTTCTTCTTCTTCTTCTTCTTCCCTCTCAAACACATGAAACTCTTGTAACTATTATTGATTGAATATGAAATACACGGTGATTTAGCACTAGGGTATGAGTTTTTGCGGTTAAGTATGTTGTATTATGTTGAATATAAGAATACAGGTCCAGGATCAAATACAAGTAATAGGGTTACATGGACTGGTTATAGTGGTGAGATTAACTTCTTGGATGCATCTTATTTTATTGTCTTTAATTTCATAGTGAAAAATTATTAGTTGTTGATCACGCCCAACTGTGTCTTATAAAAAGGACTAAGCGGTCGTTGCGAATGTATTTCGATTAATAAGTCTGGAGTCGAATCCCACAGGGAATTAACCTATTAAACACAACTATTAGACTCGCACAAATTCACGCAATCAATCTTCAGAAATATTTAAGTAACAAATTGGATGTTTATTAACTAAATATCATGTTATGAAAATGCAATAATTAATAACTAACTACGAACGGGTTGTAGACAAGAATTGCAATGATCTAAGGTTATGATTTTCCCTATTATCGAAATCCTTTCCGCTACGTTTTCTATAAATTTGCCTAAGTCTTCTCTACCGATCATGAGTGCCCTGAGTGTCGTAATTCTCTCCCGAGTAACTACCACAATTTACTAGACATATTCTCCCGAATTACGCTAGCTGACATTAAATACGGCTCACTCGGATCGCACCAAGGTTTCGTTATCCCCAATCCCATCTTTAAACCCTCTATATTGATCTCTCAATACGTTAGGACTGATGTTGTTCAACAACTACCTAAATATGCACACTCTCCCGAGTAATACACACTAGATAGGCACAGTCGAATGGGAGCTCCTCAACCAACCACAATAAAAATACGTAGTTGAACAAATAGAGAAAATACTACGGCAAATCTATATTAACGTAATAGGAAAATCATCCTCCAATAGGTTCCATCAAAACCCTAGATTAGGAGTTTAGCTACTCATACTCATAGTAACAATATCCAAACTATTTTGCATAATTAAATTACAAAGTAAGGATAAAGGGATGTGAAAATTGATGATTCTAACTCTCAACGGTTGTTCCACGAGCTATTCTTGCATCTGGTTGCAAAACTCCTTCAAAAGTGCATTTTATGTCTATTTATATGTTTAGAAAAATGCCTAAACGACATAGGCCAAGTCCTAGTCAAACGAAGCCTTCAAAGTTCGGAGTGTGCGCGTCTCAGACCTAGCCTTGCGAGACTTCATGCAAGCTAGACCTCACCCCAGACCTGGCGTCGCCAGCCTTAACGCGAGGTGGACCTCGCCTCCTGACTCGCCTAGCCTGCTCCCACGCGAGCTAAAAGGCTCGCTTAGCCAACTCTAACGCGAGCTAAAAGCCTTGCTTCGCCAGCTTCCTCATTTATCCGCTGCTCACTTCTTTCTTTCTTCTTTTCAACTGTTTTCGAGCATGCTTTAGACTTTAATTATTCCTTTTTCTCTACTTTCATATCCGATTCACCTACACATAAAATAGACTCCATTACGCGCGAATAAAGTTTAGTTTATCATTAAAGCATATAAAATGCAAGGCAAATAATGTGCTAAAATATGGACTTATAGCCACACTTAAACATTGCTCGTCCTTGAGCAATCAAACTACACTTATCGACACAACCTTTTCAAGCAATTACCTTAACTCATCACACCAAGAATCTTTAAAATAGTCTAAGCACAAAGGTGTAACATCCTCACCTCAAGATTTGACTCACAAATACCATGCCTTATTCACAATTCACTTACTTACTCTAACATGGAGGTCAATGACATTAGTTTCCTTTATGAATCACGTGCCCTAACCCAACAAAGAGCTTAGTTCCACACACCATGAATTTTAAGAACGTAGGAACTCAAGATAGGAAAAATTCATTCGCTCTCAGAAATAACATTCATATGCCACAAATGATGCACCATAGGCTTGCCCGTAGTGTAATACTCTACTAATCGAGATCATTCAGTCTAAGATCAAGTAGAACTTTAATTGGTTGTAATGTAGGCTGCGAGTCGGGTAGGATACATTTGGACATGAGTGACTACACCTCCCTTAAGCACTTTTAATACATATACTTTAATACAATAACCCATACTTATGTTGAACCCAAAATTCCACCTTCACTTCAATTTATATTACTCCATACTTCTTTAAGTACAAGTATATCACTAGTCACCATCATCAAGAATTATTTTTCATACAATACACTATTGTTTTTTTTCTCTATTTTTTTTTCTCTTCAAGTGGCTTTTGTTGACATATTTTTTTTCCCAAAACATCGTACCTTTCTCCTCATTTCATTTGTTCTACTCAAAATCCAACCCATCACCCTACACTTTAACTTTTTCATAATTCATCAAATTCAAGTGCTCATGAGAGGTGACAAGGTTCAATTATATGGTCGATTAAAATAAAGGGGTATGGCTCGTAATGTGATTACTAAAGAAACATGATTATAGGCTCAAAGGGGTTAACTACGGTACATAATATTTAGGTGGGTAAACTATATATATCTGGCTCAACAAAGAAACACCTATATCACTTCCCAGACTGAACAAGACTACTATTTCTCTTTGCACACACACGGGGCAAGTTCTAGACATCAAATGCAATGCACAGAATACATACAAACCTCACACAGACATGACGCGTAACTCACTCAGGATTGGTTTTATCACAACACTCCAGTCAAAGTAGTTAAGCAAAGTTAAGAATCTACGATTTAAGGTACTTATACTAGAGTCAAAAACTAAGCCTAAGCTTCAGAACCAGAGTACTAACTATTCTCAAGGCATAACAAAGCTAAGAGATATTGCTGCAATTAAATGCATAGCTCAGTGGTTCCTACTCCTAAAAATTAAAACTAACTACACCCGGTTCAACTAAAAACCCTTGAAAAAGAACCACGACCCAAAGAAAAACCAAGGGGGAATTACTACACTACCTACAAGAAAATATTTTTGGGTTTTTTCTTTAGACTTACTTCCCTAAAGAAAACTGTCTAGAACATCCATCGTCGGGAAGAGTCCAATTTTTCTATATTTTTTTTATTTATTTTTATATTTTCTAACTAAAACAAATATCTAAAAACAAATAACAAAAACAATTAACTAAAATAAAGACGACACTTACTAAAAAAACAAGAAACTAATTTTTTTAAGAGTCCCCACCCTGACACTTATTTCATGCAATGTCCTCAGTGCATAAACAAATTGACAAAACAAGAAAAATGAGTAGGGTGTAAGAAAACTCACTGGTCAAGCGACATCATTGCCCTCATCCTCTGAGGTTGCCCACTCTTTATCCTGTGCTTCCTCCTCCTCATCATCATTGTCCTCATCATCTGACTGCTCCAGCTCGGCCTCAGACTGCTCAGGTATGTTGACATCCTCATCATCGGGAAGCCTGTATCCATCACAAAGCCCAACCAGCTGCTGAGCATGAGCATTGAGCGGTAACCGCTCACCCAATAAGGTCCTCTCCTCAGTCGTGGCCGGCGGCCCCCTATCCGCAGCTGCAAACCCATCATCCCATAGAAATGGGCCATAAAAGTATCATCACGAGCATTGTGCTCGGCACCTGTCAATGATGGCATAGCAGTCTCTTCCTTCACCAGGACGCTAGTGATGTCCATTTGTCGTAGGGGATAATAATGACGTGGTCAAACTCTAGCGCCTCCTCAACTCCTTCATGTCTTAAGAACTGAGTCAACATATTAGAAAATGGCATTCGATCGACCTTCTTACTAGTTCTTACTAAGGACATCTGATAGCGGATCAAATGACCCATATTCACTCTTTGACCCCGTCATGAGGAAGTATAGCACACAAGTCATCTCACGGCTAATGATCGTGTCATGATTTCACGGTAGGAGCCATGCATTAATCAGTTTCATCCACACTTGAGCCTCGACCCTCATCTTCTACTTGGGGAATTTCCTGTGCCGATTTGTTTTCTTATCCCGAAACCATGCTGTCGTAGAATAGACACCACAAAGAGTGTGTCTCATCTCTCTATATGTAGGACGGCAAATTAAGTAGTCCAATGGCTCCACAGGAACATCCGGAGCATCTAAACAATTACATATTGTTGTGGTTGAAAAGTCTATCAACCATCCATGAATCGGCACCAGCTGTTCATCATCCTTTGGATCAAACCCGGCATAGAATTCTCGAACTAGATTGAGATTTATATCTCCTATATTCTTGAACACAAAACCCAACCGCAACTCATGGATGCTTCTCCAAATAGGGTACTTGGCTTGCACACGGCGCTCATGAATAGAAGCTTTTGGATATACATGTTTTGGCCTACAGAGTTTGTACCAATCCTTAGGATGTAGGGGTATGCTTTTGATGCCAAACTCCCTTTGTCCATGAGGTTGTGGACACGTCGCTGCTATAGCTTCCACAACACTCAATCCTTCACTTTGAATAAAAGTAGCTTCCTCTCTTTTCTCTTCTTTGGGGGAGGTGCGGATGTGGCCTTAGCCTTAGATGGAGCAGTGGATGTCGCCTTTCATTTACCGGTGTCTTTTCTCAGAGGCATATTCGTACCAACACAAGTAAGCATTAATCAGCTTAAGATGCATTACAACATTGAACACATGGTCTTTCCAACCCACACTTAAGAGTTTAACACATGATGTGCAATAATTTCAGAGGTTACTCATACTTCACCTTATATTTTCTAAGCATGAGAATCAAGCAATGATACATGGGTGCTTCCTCTAATTTTGAAGCATCGGGCTATCGGTGAGCCACCACACACTTAAGATTTTACAGTGGTGCACGACTACATAGCACTAGTCTTATAATCCCGGAGGCTCGGGCTCCAATAGGGACAAAGAATGCCTTTGAGGCATTATAACAAACACTTAGCATGCACTAGTGCCATGGAATGCTTGTATAGGTGAGGGATTGCCTCACCCTCCAAAATCGGCTTGGGAGTTCCGTACTACCACTTGTTCATACAATAGCAACACCATTCATATGGAGTTCATGGAGTTGGGACACACAAACACATTATTACAATGAAGAACAACCCCCAAATATTGTGTCTAATTTCATACCTTTATCCAACTCGAAATTGATAAAGAAAGGAGATAAAAATCCTACTTTAGATGTTTTATGAGGAGGTATTTGCCTTTGAACTGTTGTTGCAAGTGAATGAAAGAGGAAAAGCTTGATTGAATTCAATGGGGTTGGGAGGGGGAGGGATTTGCAGTGTTGCATGAGTGTGTGAGGGTAGTGTATCTGCGTGAGTTTTTTGTGAGGAGTGAAGTGTTTTAGGTTAGGGTTTTGTTTTTGTTTTGTTTTGGGCATTTAAGTGAGGCAGTAAGAATCAAATAAGGGAACAAAAATTAGAATAAACCCGAAATTTTCACTTACTTGGCCTTGCGTGCGTTTTACCTCGTCCTACCCCTTGCAAGGCGAGGGCCAACCCGAGCTAGGGGGATTGCGGCGCGAGGCTTAACGCCTGATGCAACTGGCTTTTTCCCTTGCGGCGCGAGTTCTAGCGCCTGGGGCACCTTGCCCTACACCTCGCGAGGCGAGCTCCCACGCCAGACTTCCTCCATGCGGCGCGAGGCCTACTACCTAGCCCAGCTCGCTGGGGACCAAGTGATGCACAGTGCCCTGCTCGACTTGCCAGAATCACCTGCAAACTTTTTAGTACCTAAAAACGAAAAGAATTTTTTTAACTACACTAAAAATCAACTACGAATTGGGTTTCCTCCCAACGAGCGCCTTAGTTAACGTTGTGGCACGACGAATACAACATTATAATGGGTTGCCTCCCATGAAGCGCCTGATTTAACGTCGCGAAACGACGCAGGTAATCGCACTTAAGGATCGCTCACCTTGGTGGCTCGAGCAAATGAGTCACCGACACTACTTTCGCATCATCCATACCCAAATAATGTTTAAACTGTGCCCATTGACTCTGAACGTGTGAGAGTCATTTTCTGCAGCAATCTCTACAACTCTGGTGGGGTGAATCTCTACCACACGAAATGGTCCTGACCATCTTGACTTTAATTTGCCCAGAAATAACCTCAATCTTAAATTGTATAGCAATAGCATATCTCCAAGTTTAAAACTCCGCTCAAGAATATTTTTTTCATGCATCATCTTCATTCTCTCCTTATATAGTCTTGTGCTCTCAAAAGAATGGTAGTGAAACTCATCAAGCTCGTGCAACTCTGTGACTCTACTTGTACCCACAGCTTCTATATCGATATTCAGCTGATCGATATTCAGCTGCCTCAATGCCCACAAAGCTCCATGCTCCAACTCCACTGGTAAGTGACACGTCTTCCCAAGCACCAATTTATACGGTGACATGCCAATCAGAGTTTTGAAAGCGGTACGATATGCCCACAGTTCATCATCTAACTTTCTCGCCCAATCCATTCTTGTAGCATTCACGGTCTTTGTCAAAACGCTCTTTATCTCTCTGTTCAAAACTTCCACTTGCCCACTCGTTTGTGGGTTATATGGGGTGTCAACCTTGTGGTGTACACCATACTTTTCTAACAACTTTGTGAAGGCTTGGTTACAGAAGTGAGTGCCTTCATCACTGATTATTTCCCTTGGAGTTCCAAATCGGGTGAATATATTTTTTCTCAAAAAACCAATGACCCCCTATGCATCATTTTTAGGGAGCGCTGCAGCCTCCACCCATTTTGATATGTATTCCACAGCTACGAGTATGTACTTGTTGCCATATGAGCTGACAAAAGGCCCCATGAAATCGATTCCCCATACATCAAACACTTCTACCTCCTGATTGGGTTCATAGGCATATCATGTCGGCGGGAAATATTCCCGGTTCGTTGGCATTCATCACAACCCTTCACCCATAAGTGTGCATCTTTGAACAATGTCGGCCAGTAGAAGCCTGACTCCAACACCTTCGCAGCTATCCTTACTCCCTCGAAATGGCCACCATATGGGGACACGTGACAAGCCTGCAAAATAGAAGATTGGTCTATCTCGGGGATACATCTTTGGATTATGTTATCAACAAAAATCTTGAATAGATAAGGCTAATCCCAATAATACATGCGACAGTCACGAAAGAACTTTTTCTTTTGGACAGAGGAAAGGTCATAGGGGACAATACCGCTTTCCAATGTGTTTGCAATGTCTGCATACCATGGCGCTACCTCAAGACTCGTGGCTAATAGTTGTTCATCTGGGAAAGTCTCCACAATATCGTCCACCTCAACCTTCTTCTTGGCTCCTTCCATCCTAGACAAGTGATCAACCACTTGGTTCTCCGTTCCCTTTCGGTCACGGATTTCCAAGTCAAACTCTTGCAGCAGTAGAACCCATCAAATTGCGGATTTGACTCCTTCTCAGTTAGGTACCTTAGAGAAGCATGGTCAGTATAAAAAATTACCTTCGAGCCTATCAGGTATGACTTAAATTTGTCAAATGCAAACACCACTGCTAGCATCTCCTTCTCGATCACTATGTAATTTTGTTGGGCACCACTCAAAGTTCTACTTGCATAGTATATTGGATGCATGGCTTTATCTTTTTGTTGCCCAAGAACTGCTCCCATAGCATAGTCGCTTGCGTCACACATTAGCTCAAAAGGTTGCCCCCAGTCGGGGGCCACTATGATTCGTGCAGTCACCAGTTTCTTCTTCAACTCCTCAAACGCTACCCTGCAATCATCAAATAACACAAAAGGATGATCTTTTTCAAGTATTTTACACAATGGGTTATCAATTTTGGAGAAATCTTTTATAAACCATCTATAGAAATCGGCGTGGCCAAGGAAACTTCTTATTGCTTTGATGGAAGCGGGTGGTGGAAGCTTTTATATCACATCAACCTTTGCACGATCTACCTCAATGCCCTTAATCGATACTAGGTGACCCAAGACTATACCTTCCTATACCATGAAATGACACTTTTCCCAGTTGAGTACTAGCTTAGTCTCGACACAACTTTTCAGCACTCTTTTCAAATTCTTTAGGCAATCATCGAATGAATCTCCCACCACCGAGAAATCATCCATAAAGACCTTCATGATGTCCTCTACCATATCTGTGAAGATGGCCATCATGCATCTTTGAAATTTGGTGGGTGCATTGCATAGGCCGAACGACATCCTTCGGAAGGCATAGACACCATATGGACAGGTGAATGACGTTTTCTCTCTATCTTCCAGGGCAATGGAGATTTGATTATACCCTGAGTATCCATCCAGAAATCTAAAGTGGGACCTCCCGGCCAGTCTATCTAGCATTTGATCAATGAACAGCAAGGGAAAGTGGTCTTTTCGGGTGGCTTTGTTCAATCTTCTATAGTCCATACAAATTCGCCATCCCGTGACTGTTTTTGTTGATATCAACTCATTGTTATCGTTTTGCACTATAGTCGTCCCACCTTTCTTAGGCTCACATGGACTAAGCTGATCCAGTTGCTGTCGGAGATGGGGAAAATAGTCCCCCGCATCTAACCACTTTGTCACCTCCTTTTCACAACTTCCTTCATGTTGAGGTTCAACCTTCTTTGATGTTCTCTAGAAGGTTTGTCGCCATATTCTAGTAGAATATTATGTATACAGAAGGTCGGGCTAATACCCTTAATGTCTGCAATGGTCCAACCAATTGCAGTTTTTCACTCACTCAATACCTGCAAAAGTTGTTCTTTCTGCACATCTAACAAACTAGATGAGATAATAATAGGTAAAGTTGAGTTAGGTCCCAATAAATCATACCTGAGATGAGGTGGTAGCGGCTTCAGTTCTAACTTTGGTGGCTCTTCTATCGATGGCTTAGCTGGAAGAATTTTTCTTTCTTCTAAGTGCAAAGGCTCATATTCGAGCTCTCTTTTCCAAAACCCTTGGCCTTCAAGAGCCAACACCCACTCCGCCAAGTCCTCTCTATTTACTTCATCTAAGTTCATGAGACAGGCTGATAGAGGGTCTTTAGCATTCAATGTCTCATCTTCCTCCTCCAAAATTACATCCACGACTTCTATTTGAGAGCAGTTAGCAAATTCACTTGGTCGCCACATAGATTTCTGCACATTGAATGTTACCTCTTCATCATTTAGTCTCATTTTTAGCTCTCCCATTTCACAATCAATTAAGGCTCTCCCAGTGGCCAAGAATGGTCTTCCCAAAATTATGGGAATCTCCTTGTCAACCCGGCAGTCCAAAATGACAAAATTTGCTGGGAACACAAACTTCCCAACCTGTACTAATACATCATCAAGGATACCTGAGGGCCTCTTCACTGTCCGGCCGTCTAGCTGTAGTAACATGGATTTGGGTCTTGCTTTTCCAATACCTAAACTTTTTTAGATAGCCAAGGGCATTAAGTTTATGCATTCCCCTAAAACATACAATGCATTAGCAAAAGCATAGCTACCTATCGTGCATGGGATTGTGAAACTCCCTGGGTCTGATAACTTCTCAGTTATGGGTCTCGACATGATTGCACTACAGGTCTGTGTCAATGTAACAATGGACAGGTCTTGGAAGTAGAATTTGCAAGACATTAAATCTTTCATCATTTTGGCATACCCAGGCATCTCCCGTAAAGCGTCAATCAGTGGAATATTCACTTGGGTTTATTTCAACATCACCATGAATATATTATATTGCTCGTCCTTTTGATATTTGGCTAATCTCTGTAGGAATGGTGCTGGAGGCCGCTTCTTTCCTGTGATTTGAGTTATATCTTGCTCAGGCACTACTTCTACTGTCATTTCTTGTGCTACCTCAGTCTCCTTCGCAACCTCTTTTTCTTTTCTTGTGCTCTCTTGTGCATGTTATACCGCCACCTCAGTTAACCCTGTTGAATCATCTATCTCAATGGGTACTGGCACAAGTGTTTCAGCAAGTCGGCTTTCGCGAGCAATTTCTTGCTCTAGATCTAGGTCTCTACAATTTCTTAGACTCGCTGCCATAAGTTGTTTCAGGCCCTGCTCTTTTGGATTGACTTGTGTGTCTGCAGGTAACGTCCCTTGGGGATGATTGTTTAGAGCCATCAAAATGTGTCTTAACTGAATCTCAATACCCTTTATTGTTGATTCATGTGAGTCCACTCTCTCTCGCATTTTTCCATTGGACCGAATCAGTTGTTGTAACATTCCTTTAAGTTCAGCAAACCCATCATCTTGTCTCACTATCTGTTGTTGTTGAGGCTGTTGATAAGCTAGCTGCTGATTTTGCTGGTTGTAACCCTGTTGCCTTTGGTAAGGCACCACTTGACCCTGTGGTCACATAGCTCGAGGATTGTTGTTGCTATTGTATTACTGTTGTGCTGGTCTATATTGTTGATTCTGTTGTCCCCAATTCTGACCACCTTGCCTCTGTCCCCCATAGTTGGCCACATAGTTCATATCTTCCTGATAGTGATGGTTGTCACCTTCCGCACTCCACGAGCATACATATGGTTGGTTAATGCATGGTGTACATAAGCCCCCATTAGTTGCGTCAACTATGTGTAACTGATGTTTCTGATTCATTGATCTTTTTGGTGAGGATACTCATTTGCATCATTAGTTCAAAGCCACTGAATGAACTACATGAGTGATCGTAGAGTCTCTTGTCATCTATCATGAGTTTTGGGCCATTTTTCAAGTAGGATCTTGAATTCTCTGAATGTTTTGCTCAAAAACGCCCCATCTGTTGAAGAATCAACATTGGCCTTTAAACAGTCTTTTAGTCCCATGTAGAACCTCTGCCCCAACATCTGATCTAGAATGCCATGATGTGGACATTTAACCAGCATACCCTTGAACATATCCTACGTTTCTTGTAGAGTTTTTGTTGGTCTCTGCCTGAAGCTCAATATATCATCAATTTGTTTGATCGTTTTATTGGGTGGATAGAACTTGTTAAAAATTGCTTGACTAATTCCTCCCAAGTAGTGATGGAGTTTATGGGGAGTGAACTAAGCCAAGCATGAGCTTCTCCTGTCACCGAGAATGGAAACAACAACAGCTTTATTGCTTTCTGTGTCACATTAGGTTGCCTTTGCGTGACACATATCGACAGGAAATTCTTCAGATGCTGTTGAGGATCATTAATGTATGACCCTAAGAACAGTCCCTTGTTCTGAAATAAATGTAGCATGTTGTTTGTGATTTGAAATGATTCCTCTTGTATCTGGGACTGCAATTGCGGTTGCCAGATTATCGGCAGTGGGTTGTGCCCAATCATATAATGTTATTTCTGGTACAAGAGGCACCACACCCTGATTGTTTGTTTCATTCACATTTTTTCTATTGTTGATTGGATTTTCTATTCCATCATCCATGTCTCGTTCGATTCGCTCTGTTGAGTTTTGTTGTTGTTTTCTCTTTTTGTTTGCATGATTCAGTGCCTTGAAAAGTTTCTCAGGATCTGATAATGCTTCGAACAATTCACCAGTTCTTGAGGAGTTCCTAGGCATGTACCTGTAACACCCAAGACAACAAACATTGGAATTTCAATGTATTTGGTTTAAAGTGAAGAAAATTGACGACACTAAGAACTCTAACACATCTTTTAACTGCAATTAACAACACCTTTAAGTCCCAGCAACGGCACTAAAATTTTATCACGCCCAACTATACCTTATAAAAAGTACTAAGCGATCGTTGCAAATATATTCCGATTAATAGGTCCGGAGTTGAATCCCACAGGAAATTAATCTATTAAACATAACTACTAGACTCGCACAAATTAACGCAATTAATCTTCAGAAATATTTAAGTAACAAATTGGATGTTTATTAACTAAATATCACGAAATGAAAATGAAATAATTAATAACTAACTACGAACGGGTTGTATACAAGAATTAGGATGATCTAAGGTTATGATTTCCCCTATTGTCGGAATCCTTTCTGCTACATTTTTTATAAATTTTCCTAAGTCTTCTCTACCGATCATGAGAGCTCTGAGTGTCGTAATTCTCTCTCGAGTAACTACCACAATTTACTAGACATATTCTCCCGAATTATGCTAGCTGGCATTAAATACGGCTCACTCGGATCACACCTAGGTTTCGTTATCCCTAATCCAACCTTTAAATCCTCTGTATTGATCCCTCATATACGTTAGGAGTAATGTGTGTTCAACAACTACCTAAAATACACTCTCTCTCGAGTAATACACACTAAACAGGCACAGTCGATTGAGAGCTTCAACCAACCACAATAATAACGTAGTTGAACAAATAGAGAAAATACTACGGCAAATCTATATTAATGTAACAGGAAAATCATCCTCCAATAGGTTCCATCAAAAACCTAAATTAGGTGTTTAGCTATTCATACTCATAGTAATAATATCAAAAATATTTTGCATAATTAAATACAAATTAAGGATAAAGGGATGTAGAAATTGATGATTCTAACTCCCAACAGTTGTTCCACGGGCTATTCTTGCCTCCATTTGCAAAAATCCTTCAAAAGTGGCGTTTTATGTCTATTTATATGTGTAGGAAAAGACCCAAACGACATAGGCCAAGTCCTAGTCAAACCAGAGACGAAATAAGCCTTCATAGTTCGGAGTGTGCGCGCCTCAGACCTCGCCTCGCGAGGCTTCACGCGAGCTGGACCTCGTTGTTTAACCAAAGAATTAGATTCTCTGCCAAAGCTATTTTAAGAAGAACACGGGTTTCTGATAACCAAAAAATATGCTAATAATTGTAAGTAAATTCGTAAATAGAAAGCAGAAAGATGCGTAAAAATTAAGTATATTTCAATAGTGGTTCGAACGTGTCTTTACAAGTTATATTTTACTCCCTTTTATAGGGAATTTCTTAATATAACGTCTACTCTTTTCAGTGATTGAGCATTATTGGTTAATAATGGCATTAATGTAACGTTACAATGATTAATCGTAACTATTGTGTGAAGATTATGTACTGTTTTGGCTCATTAATTGAATATCCCCGAATCTGCCCTTTATTCCGTCTTGATTCATTCCGACCGTGTCTCTTCGCCTTCTTAATTAGGTTGAGATTCCTGTATCTGATTACCCCGTGGGTATGCTATTCCGTTCCTCTTTATCTCGTACCTCTTCATAAAGTCTCGTCCAATTGTCATGTTGTCATTTCTCCACATAGATTGCAGAGTCATCATAAGTATTACACATGTGAAGATCATTTTTACCAATACAGATAGTCCCCCACTTACCATTTATTTATCGATTAATATTTGGTAAGTGGACAATCATTTATGGAGGGAACATTTTGCCGACGCTTCACTCGTTCCATTGCATCCGTCTCTGAATGTATGCGTCGCTTGTCACTTCAATTTAATGCCCGAGCCACTTGGCCTTTCCGGATTGGTTCTGCAATTATTCAGCGCCTTTTAGGGCCTTTTGCGGCTGCATCAGTCTCAAAGTGACAACTTCAATTATGACTTTCACATCACTATTTTTTCCATTTTTTTTACGGTTGCCTTTGAGTATAAATACCCCTTTTCCCTTCTTTACTAACTTCTAACCTTCTTTCTTTATTTGTAAATTCTTCATCTTCGTAAATATGTCTTCTTCAAACCAACAATCTGAAAAGGTCATCATTGTAGATGAACTGACTCCTTCTTCTGCTCCAACACGGAGTAGGAGTGGCGGTAGGCTTAGGAGCTTAAATTCTACTCCTTACAGGGGATCTTCTTCTTATTCTTCTCCCCCGCCATCTTCTAGGTCTAACACTCCTTCGTCTTTTTCAAGGCTAGGGCTTCTTGATTTTCATCAAAGAGTAGAGAACACAATGAACCGCTTCGTGAGCCAAGAGTCGATGAGATTGTTCCTGCGGATTTTTCTTTTGCCAAGGATAATCAAGCCATGAGTGAGCAGCTTTCTTCAATGTCATCACATGACAATGCTGACCTTTATCCTACCCAAATAACAGAGGGCTTAGTGTCTCTTGTACGCAGGGATTGTTATTGGAAGCCTGATTTTCCTGTTGTTGTTCCTAATGATAATCAAAGAATAACCTCTTACAAGACTGGATATTCTTATGTCTATACTTATCCCTTCACATTAGGATTCAAGCCTCCCATCGACCTTGTTATCATCGAGTTTTGTCGATTCTTCAAAGTTTGTCTGGGATAAGTCGATCATCTTATTTGGCGAGTAGTCGCGTACCTTAGGTATTTGGCCAATTTAGCTTTCGTACCCTTTACTTTTCATCATCTTATTCACCTCTATTCTCCGATGTTGTTCCGCCAAGGAGTGTTTACTCTCGCGGCTAGGAGTAAAAGGGTGTTAGTTACTCCAGATGATGACAAATATAGAGGGTGGTATGTCCAGTATGTTGCTGTCCCTACTGCAGGTTTAGTAGGTGAAGAAAATCTCCCCTTCCCTGAGAAGTTGAACTTTGCACGTGAGTACATTTTTTCTCACTTTTATTTTCTTCACTTTTGATGAACTTTCAGTACCGTAACTATTTCTTCTTCTTTTGCAGCAACCATGGGAACCATCGAGAATGTCTCTAGTTTTCGTGATTGGGTAGAAAACCTCTTGTGAGATAGAAGAACATTCGTGGAAGTAGTTACGGTAAGTGGAAGTACATTCGTGGAAGTACCTCTCTTTGAGGTTTGGTTGGAAGATGAAGACCCACGGTAAGTGAAGTTTTTTGTTTTTACTTCTTCTCTTTTTGAGCTTTATCTGACCCCTTTTATTTGGTAGGGTTTCCTGCTCGTGGAGTTTCTGATGCGGCTGTGTCCGCTTCAAGGCTGTCTCTCGCTAAGGCCCAGGAGATCATTGATGGTTCCTCCTCGTTGAAAAGAAAAGCAAGTGGGTCCAGGACCTTAGAGGAGGAAGAGGAAGATGAGGGTTCGCTGGTCCATAGGTCACGTAGGAGGAGGGTGGTCTCTGATGATGAATATGCACGCGTTGTTGATTCTCCTGTGCCTGAATCAGAACTTTCCGCTCCTGAAGATGTAACTCTCGCTCCTTTTCGTGAGTATGTTGATCACCTGTTCCAACAAGGTTTTGGTACCATCTTTGATGAAGCTCCTCTTACTGTTTTCTCTCCTCCTGCTGCTAAGAAACTTTTGTTTATTGCTCCCGTTGCTGCCTCTGCTCCCATTTTCGTTCTTTCTCCCGTTGATGCTCCTCAACCTACTCCGTCTGTGGCTCCTTCACCTGCCCCCGCTTTCGTCCCTTCTGTTGTTGAAGTAGGGTCTTCCAGCAGGGGGTGATGAAGCAAGTTACAATAGAGGTTCCTGCGGCGGGCAGCCTCTTAAAAAAGTCGGGCCAGGCTGATGTATGGTTAAAGCCATTGATAGGTTCGACTGAGAAGTCTAGGTTGGAAAGCCACAACTCCCTGACTTGGATGAACGATATTGTGCACTCGTCCTTAAAGGTAAAACTTTCTTGTCCTCCATATGTACTTATATATATTCTTACCGTATCTAATTTATCATTTTATGTAGATCAACCTTATAGGCACAAATCTAATGAAGAGAAATTTTCAAACGGAGCAAGCAGCAAATGACTTCCATATTGAGGCTGATAATTGGAAGGACCAGTACGAGAGTTTACAGCTTTACATGGAGGCAATGGAGGAGGAAAAGTGTACCTTGGAGCGGCAAGTTAGGGTTATGGCAGCAGAACTGGCCGTTGAGAAGGCGTCTTCGAACCAGGCAGGTAAGGACAAAAGTGTCTTAGAATCTTCATTTGTGGAGCAACTTTCCCGTGCCACAGAGGAGATTAGGAGCCTGAAGGCTTTGTTGTACCAGAAGGAGGTGTACTCTGGCGAGCTTGTTCAATTGCTCACCCAAACCCACGAAGACCTCCGTAACTCTTCAGAGAAGGTCCATTTCTGGAAAGATCCATCGCTCCTTTACAGGCCTCTCATGATGTTACCGTGGCTGAAAGAGCTGAGCTAAGAGCTGAAGCTGAACAATGGGAGAAAGACTACGAGGATATTGAAGACAAAGGAGTCGTCGATGTTAGCTGGGCTTATTTGAATGCCCGTCTTGACACATTATCAGAAATGGGCCAAGAGGGTTTTGACTTGGAAGCCGAAATTGCTAAAACCAGAGAGACGATTGAGAAGTATCAGCAAAGTCAGAATTTCTCTTCACCTGAGGCTGAGGTCCCTGCTGCTCGTGTCTCGCCATCTCAAGCCGCTCCTCCTGCCAGTGTAGACAACCCCCCATCTAGTGAAAAAGTTTAGGGAACTTGGTTCTTTTTTTTTTTCTTTTTTGCAACAATTGGTGGTTACCCCGGTCCCATTGGGGGTAAAGTTCGGTCCTTTGTAAGTCCCCAACTGACAACTTAGGGGCAACTTTTGTATAAACAAATTAGGCTTAGACTAAGTTAATACTTACGTTTTTGCCACTATATATTAATAGTAATATCGGCATGACTTTCGATTCCTTTGAGTTTTTGTTTTCACTCTTAAATCTTTGCATGCTTTCTTTTTGAGGTTTTTGGCTTACCTCTGAGTTTTTGACTTTGCATTTTAAAAAATGCTTAGATTTTTCGTACCTTTTCGTGATAGGCACAATTTATAAAAGAGGGACCTTTTTTGATCGACACTTAATATAGAAGACGTCTCAACTTCATAATGGTGTAAATATACAAAAGAGATAGGAATTTCACATGTTTTTCTTTGACAATTTTTTTAAGAAAGTCTTTGTATTGTTTCGAACTTTCGCAACATTTTACATGTGTTTGTGTATCGTCCATAACTCCTTTGCACTTGTTTTTCTTACAATAGATTTTGTATAAACTTGTACTCGTAACTGTTTTTCTTTTGTAATAGCTTTTTCGAATTAATACAAGGGATAACTGTTTTCATTTATAACAGTTTTTTGAATAAATATACGGGTATGAATTTTTACCCTTAATTGTTTTTGTTTACAACAAGTTTTGAATAAATACAAGGATAATGCTTTCTCATCCGTAAATATTTTTATTTACAACAGTTTTTGAATAAGTACAAGGATGTGAATTTTTATCCGTATCTAATATTCTGCCCTTAACCTAAACATTCGTTTACATTTACGAATATATTTTTTTGAAGGTTTTTGAATCATGCTTTGTGTTTTTTGTCTTTGGCTTTTTGATTTTGCTCATAGTACTTGACTTTTTGGGAAGATGGATCTTCAGGCTTGAGCTTTGACTTTTCGATAGTCTTGTTTGCTTCTTCTTTGCCTTCCATATTGTATAGTTGTGATGACCCAAAAGGGGCATCCCGTATATTCTATCTAATTCTGTGTTCCGAGGTCGTGAAAACCTCCTTCTATCTCACCTCGATTTGCATGCACAACCCGGGTGTGTAGCCAGGAAGCCTTTATGTGAAAAGCTGATAAAAATGAAAATTTTGTATTGGAAATTTGAATAAAGTTGACTTCAGTCAACGTTTTTGGTAAACGGACCCGGAACCGTGATTTGATGGTACTGGAGGGTCCGTAGGAAAATATGGGACTTGAGCGTATGCCTAGAATCGAATTCCGAGGTCCCAGGTCCGAGAAATGAATTTTTAAAGAAAATTATTTTCTGAAAAATATAAAGATTTTTGAAAATGAAATTTGTGGTGAAACCTGTGATATCGGGCCCGCATTACGATTCTGAAGCCCGGTATAGGTTCGATATTATTTATATGTGTTATCTGTGAAATTTGGTAAGAAACGGACTTAATTTGACGTGATTCGGACCTTAAATGCAAAACTTAATGTTTAAAGAAGTTTGAAGAATTTTCATGGATTTTTAGTTTAATTCATCGTGTTAATGTTGTTTTATGTGGTTTGAAACCTCGAGCGAGTCTGTGTTAGGTTATATGACTTGTGTGTGTGTTTGGACGGGGTCCCGGAGGGCCTTGGGTACGTTTAGGATGCTCATCGGGTGTTATTAGAACTTGGGAGAAAANTGTGTGTGTGGTTGGACGGGGTCCCGGGGGCCTCAGGTACGTTTAGGATGCTCATCGGGTGTTATTAGCACTTGGGAGACAGCTGAATCGATGATGGTTCTAGTGTCTCGCACCTGCGATGGACCTTCCGCAGGTGCGGCGAGGAGCTCGCAGGTGCGAAACTTAGCCCAAACCCCCAATCCTCGTAGGTGCGGTTAGTTTTTCGCAGGTGCGGCCATTTGACCGCAGGTGCGACCCCAGGCTTTTTAGTGGGTTTTCGCACCTGCGATTGTAGTTCCGCAGGTGCGGTCCCAAGGGCGCATGTGCGGAATTTCTGGGCATTATATCAAATCCGAGGGTTTATGTTATTTTCACCATTTTCGAATTGGGGAGCTCGGGAAAGGCGATGTTTAGAGGCTTTTGCACCTGGGTAACTTGGGTAAGTGATTTCTATCCATTTAGACCAATTTCCATTGTTCCAATCTTAAATCCAACCTTTAATTTCGAAATTTTTGGGTGGAAAATGGGATAAACTTCATAGACCTAATTATTGAGTTTTGATTGGGGTTTTTAGCTCCGATTTGAGAGATTTTTATATGTTTAGACCCGTGAGTGAATGCGTGTCCGGAAAATATAATTTTTACCCGATTCCGAGACGTGGGCCCGGGGAACTTTTTGGGCAGTTTTCCTTATTTCACATTTTAGCTTCAAATTTATTAGTTAAACTAGTTGCTTGTAGTATTATTTACACGATGCTATTGATTTGATCAGATTTGGGCCATTGGGAGTCGGATACCCGTGGCAAGAACGTGGTTTCAAGTTTGATTTGAGCGGTTGAGGTAAGTATCTTGCCTAACCTTGTGGGGGGGGGGGGATTTCCCCTTAGGATTTGAGTCTTCTATGTTGATTGTAGTCCGTGTACGCGAGGTGACGAGTGCATGCTCGGACTTGTTTGTGGAAAGTTGACCCTTTAGGAATCTTAGGTCCTTATATTCGTAGAGTATGAATCGTCCTTAGCATGATTGAATTTACTAATTTCTAGTCATCTTTATCTTCTTAAATGTGAAAGTTCTTACTTTCGGATTTACCCCTTTTGCCTACTTGACTCCTAATTGACTTATCTGAAGGTTTCATTTCCTTTACTGTCATGTTATATCTTCTTAACTGCATATCTCAAATTTGCAATTACCTTCATCTCAAACTACAATTGTTTTGGTCTTAAATGAAGTTATGATTATTCTCTACTGCTTGTCCTTAAGTGGAAATTGTTGAATATTCTCGTGACTGATCAACCTTAAAAGAAGTTTAGATATTATATACCTTCGTGACTTGCCCTTATATGGAGTTATCGGATTTGTGTGGATTTCTTGTTGTTCACCCGTGTAATTAGGTGTGACTGTTACATGCTATTTTCCTTCCTTGTTGAGTGATTCGTAATATGCTTAGCTCCCCTTATTATGCTTATTTCTCGTGAACTAGTTTTTCCTATCTTGTGGTCGAAGGTTCTTGGTTGATGTATTAATTGTATCTTGAACTGTTGCCATTGTTGTTGTTGTACTTGTTGTGGTGATGCATAAGGTTTCTGTCGTGCCGTGTTTACTATTGATATTGCACATGCGGCGTGATAATGCGGGATACGAGATTGAGTGTTGTGCATGTGGCGTGACAAGGTGGGAACATGTTTATGCACGTGTGGCGAAACAAGGCGGGCATATATTGTACTATTGCACACGTGGCGTGACAAGGTGGGTTATGTCAGGGATTGGTTGTGATACTTGTGTTGGCCTGGGGGCATTCTTTGTTGTTGATATTGTGTACTGGAACACTTACCGTGTGAGTTCATTCGTGTGGAAATTTATGAGATGAAAATGTACGTGTTGCCCCTTTTGTTTTCCTTATGTCTATTGGTTGTTGAAATCATGTTAGGACACCTGCACAAGTATACACGTAGTTAAGTACTACTAATGTATTCAGGACTCCTTGTTGTTGTCAAATATAGATACTCTTGTTGTGCTTACCATATGGGTGGGAATGACCCAATTGGCACGTGAGTTGTCCGTGCAGTTAGTACTCGAATGAGGGCGCAAAATGCCAAGTGTTAGGGTTCGGATATTGGGACCCGTAAATGGTGATTTGTCCGAGGTTCAAAACCTCATGGAGATGACTATGAATTTGATGTAGAAGTGGTTGAAGTTGTTGAGTCATTACATGCACGTGTTATATATTTACATGCCAGAATTGTCTATGTTCTATTCAGTCTTTGTGATACTTCATGGTTTCCGCTGATACTTATTGTTTTCCTTCTTTAAGGAATTCACTGTCTTGTTAGCTATATTGCGTAGTCTTTATGTGTATATCATTATTTCTCTTATTCCTATATTGATACTTGTTCAGTTTTTATTAGACCAGTGGGTGTCTTGACTAGTCCTCATCACTACTTCACCAAGGTTAGTCTTGATACTTACTGGGCACCTCTGTGGTGTGCTCATACTACTCTTCTGCACATTTTTGTGCAGATTCCAGGTTTTCGCATAGCCGGCCGATTGATTGTCAGTAGCGCGGTTGCTGTTGTGGAGACTCAAGGTAAAACCGCTTCAGCGTTCGCGGTTTCGGAGTCACCATCTTATATTTTGTTTGCACTGTTGTACCTATTTATGAACATTGGCATTTTAGGAGTTTTAGTGTAAATTCTTAAAAGCTTATGACTTGTACTTCTAGGTTTTGGGAATATAAGATGTGTAAAGAATTATTTATTTCAGAAAAGTATTAGATTCTATTTATTATTGTTGTTATTCCAGAATATTAGGCTTACCTAGTCCTTAAGACTAGGTTCCATCACGATACCCAACAGATGGAAATTTTGGTTGTGGCAAGTTGGTATCAGAGCTCTAGGTTCATAGGTGCTACGAGTCATAAGCGAGCTTAGTAGAGTCTTGCGGATCGGTACGGAGACATCTGTACTTATCTTCGAGAGGCTACGGGACTGTTAGGATAACTTCACTTCCTTCTTTCCTATCGTGCGAGTTCATTGATCTTGAAGTTTGAAATTTATCATTCCATTCTCTCACAGATGGTGAGGACGCGAGCTGCAGATTCTGAGGATGTTAACCCCGGAGCAGATGCTGCCAGGGGCAGAGGTCGACGAGGGGCATGTGCCGCAGCTAGAGCACCTGCCAGAGCAGCCGTTGAGGAGCCGCCAACAGTTCCAGTTGGGGGACCGGAGGCGCCTGTTGTTACACCCGGACTTCAGGAGATCTTGGCACAGTTCTGGGATGTGATTGGTACCTTAAATCAGGCGAGATTGATTCCGAGTGCACCAGCTACTTCACAGGGCGGGGAAGGAGCTCAGACTCCCGTCGCCCATACTCTGGAGCAGCGAGATCAGGTTGGTCAGGTTCCATGTGTCATGGAAGCACAACCTGGGATCCCAGTTCTGCCCGTGGTTAGTGCAGCAGCATCTGAGGAGGAACAACTTAGACTCGAGAGGTACAAGAAGCACCATCCTCCTACCTTCAGTGGATTGGTGACAGATGATGCCCAGGGTTTCCTGGAGGAATGTCACCGCATTCTTCGTACTATGGGTATTGTGGAGACGAGCGGGGTTTCTTTCGTTACGTTCCAGCTTAGGGGAGTGGCTTATCAGTGGTGGCGGGCATATGAGTTGGGTAGCCCATCCGAGTCAGCTTCACTTACATGGGGTTAGTTTTCAGAGATATTCTTGAGTGAGTTTGTACCTCAGTCCCTCCGAGATGCATGGCGCGCGGAGTTTGAGCGGCTGTGCCAGGGCACTATGTCAGTATCAGAGTATGCTGTCAAGTTCAGTGATTTGGCCAGGCATGCACCTACTTTGGTTGCTACAATTAGAGAGCGTGTTCGCAGATTCATTGAGGGCCTCAGACGTGATATTCGATTTAGCATGGCTCGGGAGTTAGAATCAGATATTTCATTTCAACAGGTGGTAGGGATTGCTCACAGAGTTGAGGGCATGCTGGATCATTCGGAGACGACAGGCGGGACTATGATAGAGATGTCAGACGAGGTCAAGAGAGAGAGGGCAGAGAGGTGAGGAGGCCTCGTAGGCTGGAGAGATTTACTGGTACTTATTATGGAGGCAGGGTACGACACAGTAGAGGTTTTATGGGTCAGCCAGTTCAATGTGCATTGCCGGCTTCGCATGGAGTTTCAGGTACTCATGGGTCTCAAAGTACTCGGGCCGCGTAGTTTCTACAACCACATCAGTAGAGAGGTTGTTTCGAGTGTGGAGATATCAGCCACAGGGTGAGAGATTGTCCTAGGCTCCGGGCAGATGTGTTACAGCAGGGCATTCAGGCGAGTAGAGGGCGCCCAAGAGGGGGAGGCCCGGCCCGGTTATGTGTTTTGTATAGTAGGCTCGAGGCCATTGTGCCAGATGTTGCTTTTTTTTCTTACAGAGGGGAACCATTTGTATTTCATTATAGCTCTACTGGTCGGGACGAGTTCCCTCATTGTTGTTTTGTTTATGAGTGAGTTTCATGCTTTGCACTCTATTTTTGTATTTGCTCATGTTGGGAGATTCTGTAAGTAGTAGCCCATGTCTATTGTTTTTCTCTATTCAGTATTAAGATCTATGATATTAGTAGTAAATTCATGTTGTCCAATACGGTAAGTTTGATGTGATTCATGAGTATTTTGTTTACGAGTTGTGATTTGATACTCCATCGAGATGTGAGATCAGCTAGCGTTATGATTTTTATCAGCTGAGATGAATTAGTGGAGGCATTTCAATTGGTATGATATATTTTCGGTATGTGATTTAGAGTTGAGGGTGAACTCCTCGTGATATTTGTGATCCGATATGTTGGACCGGGTTGAGTACCGCAGTGGAAATTTTATCAGGATGGTATCCTTGTGATTTGTTCATGTGCTTTAGTTCCTTCCTTGTTATGTTGTTGTGTAAGTTAGCATTGATAGAGAGTTGTGCCTGTCGGGCTTGTTTGGTAGTTTCCTTATGTGTTTCTCCTTTAGTATTCAGTCATTTTCATTTTGTGCTCCTTGAGTTTTATCTTGCGGGGTGTGCCCGGTGGTGTTAGTTGTGGCTTGGTGATTTGGGTGTCAAGGTTATGAAGTCTTCGTGTTTCTTGCTTTATTATCAGTGTGATGGAGGTTGGGAATATAGTTCTATCGGATATGAGGCTAATTGCCAATGCTGAGTTGATTTCGGGCAGCCATTGCGACCCAAGTGTTATTATGAGCCTATGTGTGATGTGCTATATTGTGTGGTCATGCCTTATGGGTATAGTCATGAGTTAATGCAGCTGGTTGAGGATAATGTCGGATGTGGATTTAGAATCGGGTATTTTGGAAAGGAGTAGAAGGTGAGAAATTGAGGTATAAGGATTATCGGTAGTAATAGAAAGACAAATTGCGGTTGTGGTGGTGTCGCCAGTCTTATGTAGATTGGGGTGACGTGGGATCACCCGCGGGTGTGTGTTGGAAATGCGCAATCAGTGATTTGATGAGTTCAAGTGAATCTTAGCACGTTCAAGGACGAACGTTTGTTTAAGAGGGGGAGATTGTGATAACCCAAAAGGGGCATCCCGTATATTCCATCTAATTCTGTGTTCTGAGGTCGTGAAAACCTCATTCTATCTCACCTCGATTGGCGTGCGGAGCCCGGGCGTGTAGCCGGGAAGCCTTTATGTGAAAAGCTGATAAAAATGAAAATTTTGTATTGGAAATTTGAATAAAGTTGACTTCAGTCAAAGTTCTTACTTTCGGATTTACCCCTATTGCCTACTTGACTCCTAATTGACTTATCTGAAGGTTTCATTTCCTTTACTGTCATGCTATATCTTCTTAACTGCGTATCTCAAATTTGCAATTACCTTCATCTCAACCTACAATTGTTTTGGTCTTAAATGAAGTTATGATTATTCTCTGTTGCTTGTCCTTAAGTGGAAATTGTTGAATATTCTCGTGACTGCTCAACCTTAAAAGAAGTTTAGATATTCTATACCTTCATGACTTGCCCTTATATGGAGTTATCGGATTTGTGTTGATTTCTTGTTGTTCACCCGTGTAATTAGGTGCGGTTGTTACATGCTATTTTCCTTCCTTGTTGGGTGATTCGTAATATTCCCAGCTCCCCTTATTATGCTTATTTCTTGTGAACTAGTTTTGCCTATCTTGTGGTCGAAGGTTCTTGAGTTGATGTATTTATTGTATCTTGAACTGTTGACATTGTTATTTTTGTACTTGTTGTGGTGATGCACGAGGTTTCTGCCGTGCCATGTTTACTATGGATATTGCACATGCGGTGTGATAAGGCAGGATACGAGATTGAGTGTTGCGCATGTGGCGTGACAAGGTGGGAACATGTTTATGCACGTGTGGCGAAACAAGGCGGGCATATTGATGCATGGCTACAATCCATAGTTTTAAGCATCATATACCTTAAATGTTATGTGTTTTTGTGATAAAAAAACATGTTATGTGTGCATAATGGAGTCTATTTTATGTGTAGGTGAATTGGAGATGGAAGCCGAGCTAAATGGGTGCATAAACGTCAAAAATACGCCAAAGAGTTGAAAAGGAGTGACCCGGGCCATAGCCGGGCGTTTTACCCCAAAAGCCTGGGATAACCAGGCGTTACTGGGGCGTTAGAGCCCAAACGCCTGGCCTATCCAGGCTTTAGCTGGGCGTTTGGGGCTTAACGCCTGGGGTCCCTGGTCCGGTAAATTTTGAGTTTTGAAGGTTTTAAGTGCTTCCCGGTTGGAATAGAAGCCTCCTACACGTTTAGGGTTTATCCCAAACATATAAATAGACCCAAAAACACAACTTTGAAGGGAGGATACCATTTTTGGATAGAATATACACAAAAGATCATTGAGGAAGCAAAGGATTATCAGTTTTCTTCATCTTAATCTAGTATTTTCCATTTATGCAAAACTTATGCAATTGTTTAATTCTAGTATGAGTGGCTAAACACCCATTGTTCTGGGGTTGTGGTTTAGCCATGAATATAGTTATTCGATATTAAGTTAACCTTGATTATAATTCGCTCAATATATGGTTGTTTCTTCAATTCTGCATTTAATTGCTTAATTGTTTGGCCAGCAATTAGATTCTAAATACTATCTATGTTATGCTTGGGAAAGCCGTATATAGATTAGAGAAGAATTGAAGAGAG
>ML312784.1:0-38576 GCA_005239505.1 Nicotiana paniculata | reverse complement strand
GTGGTATTTCCCTTTCCCCAAAAAAAAAAAAAAAAAAAAGAAGAAGAGGAAGAAAGAATGTGGTATTTCAGTACTCCTTCAACCACAATGTCACTGATTTTTGCTTGATACCTCCTTCACTAAGGCACAGTCCGCCAACTCCTTAATTAAGTTTCACTAGGGGTAATTCATTTGTAATCATTTCTTTTGCTTCACCTTATGATTTCTATAGGTTTCAATTTTTCCAACAATTCATAATCTCCATCTCCACTCAAGCATATACCTCTCTAGTTTCATTTTCTAAGTTCATCTCTAAGTAATTTCAAGTTTTTTTCCTATCACAGAGCTTAGATTTTCGGCAATGTGATATTAGTCTTGTCATCCCTTGACCATCTTAACAGACCATCTTGTAGCACCCACTTGTTCTTGTTCTAATGTTAAATGTGTGTTATCTTAGTAGTGTTAAATTAGTCTGACATTGGAAAGATATCATAAAGCTTATGTATTTCTCACCTACACATAGATGTGTCTTTTCTCTGTATTTTCACAGTATCAACTTGATACTGTTTTTTATAAAATCTTCACCTTATCAGAAAAAAAACATAGGTGTGTCTTTTCTATTTGATTGTTAGGTACAAATAGATGTGTCTTGTATTCCAATATTCATTAAGTTACCTATTCATCCTCTTTCTTGTTTTCTCAGATCGTATCACATACCCTTGGTGATCTTAATAAGGGGCAACCTATGCTACCCAATTGGTCAACTTTTTTACTATTAGTTCGCTTTTGGTGATCTTTAACCTCATATGTTAAGTAGTTAGTCATGTATAGTGTCCCACATCGGGAAGTAAATACCTATTATTATGTAATCACTCTATATAAATAGGGCGTTGTACAACACTTAGATAATCAATAAGATTTTTCTCCCGTGCATTCTCACATGGTACTAGAGCAATCGTGAGATATTTATCGCTATGCATAAATTCCAGCGACTCCGGGAAGAATAAAAATAGACTTTTCTTCAACATATCAAGACTGTCCGCTGAAAAAAATTCATTACTGTCAGTGTTGTGCAAAAACCAACACCACCACGAGGTAGATCAGCTTCCGGCGACCAACCCATGGCAGACCCCCTCCCCGCCGAATGAATATTTTCTGGCGAGACTCCGACGTGCGCGTGAGGCTTCTTCCGACCATTTTTTTTGGCCAAGCTTCTTCAGGAAAGCCTGTTCGCACAGCAATTCCGGGTCCACCAGTACTGTTTCCGACAAATTCCAACAACTTTGAAATTTTCCGGTGAGCTAGAGTGTTTTCCGGTGAGCAGTAACACTGAGACAATGAAAGTGAACAATAGTTTCTCTTACACTTTGGGAGTTAGCTAGGCCTCACGAAGGTTGTTAGAATTCCGGTCGTAACAAAATGGGAACCGATACTTTGACTGGTTGGACGGTTTCTTTAGTGGATTATATTGAGTTCCTTCCGTACAAAGCATGTAAGCATACATCTTCTGAGATAGCTTCTGTTGTTCAAACAGGTAATAGCGTGACTTGTGTCTCCCAATCTTCATCCTCTAAGTCTTGGGTCATTGATTCAGGTGCATCGAATCATATTTCTGGTAACAAATCTCTTTTCACTCCTATTTCGTATTCTCAATCTCTTTCGAGAGTCACAATGACCAATGGGTCTCAAACCATGGCAACTGCAATAGGTCAAGCAGGCCCTCTTCCTTCCTTACCTTTAGATTCAGTCCCGGTAGTCCTTTTAATCTCATATCCATTAGTCGCTTAGCCAAATCACTTAGATACGTTGTTTTAATTCTTGATGACCTTGGTTTTATACAGGAACGCATTACGGGGCGAATCATTGCTACCAGGCGTGAATTAAATTGACTTTATTACCTTATCCTTGCTAAATCACATGAACTTACATCTTGTCTTCTTTCAACTTGTCCTGTTACTGGTTCACCGGTACATCCCAATTTTTCAAAACTTCAGAAAATGGTACCTGGTTTATCCCACTTGTCCACTTTAGAGTGTGAGTCATGTTAGCTCGGTAAGCATACCCGCTCTCATTTCCCTCGGCGTCTTGATAATCAAGCAGAGTCACCTTTTACTTTAGTTCATTCAGACGTTTGGGGTCCTAGTCGGGTCAGTTCTACCTTGGGATTCCGCTATTTTGTCAGTTTCATTGATGATTATTCCACGTGCACTTGGATATTTTTGATGAAAAATCGATCTGAGTTGTTTTCTAATTTTCCCGACCTTCCACGCTGAAATTCAAAATCAATTTGGGGTTTCTATCTGCACATTTCGTAGTGATAATCCCCATTTCGGGAGTTTATGAGCGCTCGTGGGATTATTCATCAAACATCTTGTCCGTACATATCTCAATAAAATGGGGTGGCTGAAAGAGAGAATAGACATCTTATTGAAACTGCTCGTACCCTACTCATACTATCTCATGTTCCGTTGCGTTTTTGGGGGATGCAATTCTTACAATCTTGCTATCGTATTACTCATATCCCATCTTCCCGCTTTCCAGAATCAAGTTCCATTCTCTGTCCTGTTTTCCCACTTAGCTTTGTTCTCTCTTCCACCCCGTGTCTTTGGAAGCACGTGTTTTGTTCATAACCCTACTTCAGGAAAAGATAAGTTAGCTCCTCGTGCTCTTAAGTGTGTATTTCTGGGTTACTCGAAAACGCAAAAGAGGTATCGATGCTATTCTCCTGACCTGAGGTACTTTATGTCCGCTGATGTTACCTTCTTTGAAACATAATCATACTTCATAGGTCCATGTAATCACTTAGATATTTCTGAGGTGCTACCAGTTTCATCTTTTGGAGATTCAGTCACTATCCCATTCATCTTCCTCTACAACCACAGCTCCACCACCTACAACTCCAGTTGTAGCTCCACCACCTATAGCTCCAGTTCCACCACCTATAGCTCCAATTTCACCACCTAGTCCAGTTCAACCTTCTGCAGCTCCACCACTCTTGACTTATCATCGTCGTCCACGTCCAGCAGCAGGCCCAAGTGATTCACGTCCTGCATCAGATTTTGCACCTACTGCGGATTTATCTCCTCTTAGTCAACCAATTGCACTCTGCAAAGGTGTACGATCCACGCTTAATCCTAATCCCCATTATGTCGGTTTAAGTTATCATCGTCTGTCATCGCCTCATTATGCTTTTATATCATCTTTGTCCATTGTTTCTATCCCTAAGTCTACAGGTGAGACACTATCTCGTCCAGGATTGCGACAGGCTATGATTGACAAGATGTCTGTTTTACATGTGAGTGGCACTTGGGAGCTTGTTCCTCTTTCTTAAGGTAAGTCTACTGTTGGTTTTCGATGGGTTTATGCAGTCATAGTCGGCCCGGATGGCCAGGTTGATCGGCTTAAGACTCGTCTTGTTGCAAAAGGATACACTTAGATTTTTGGCTTGATTATAGTGACAATTCCTCTCCGTGGCTAAAGTAGCATTTGTTCGTCTCTTTTTGTCCAAGGCTGATGTACGTCATTTATCAGTTAGACATTAAGAATGCTTTTCTCCACGATGATCTTGAAGAAGAAGTTTATATGGAGCAACCACCCGGTTTTGTTGCTCATGGGAGTCTAGTGGTCTCGTATGCTGATTGCGCAGGTCACTATATGGTTTGAAACAGTCCCTCGAGCTTGGTTTGGTAAGTTCAACACAGTTATTCAGGAGTTCGACATGACTCGTAGTGAAGCTGATCACTCTGTGTTTTATCGGCATTCTGCTCCTAATCTGTGTATTTATTAGGTGGTTTATGTTGATGATATTGTCATTCCTGGCAATGATTAGAATGATATTACTAATCTGAAGCAGCATCTCTTTCAGTACTTCCAGACTAAGGATCTGGGCAGATTGAAGTATTTTTTAGGTATTGAGGTCGCTCAATCTAGCTCAGGTATTGTTATTTCATAGCGGAAGTATGCCTTAGACATTCTTGAGGAGACTGGAATGATGGGCTGCAGACCTGTTGACACTCCTATGGATCCGAATGCTAAGCTTCTGCCAGGACAGGGGAGCCTCTTAGAGATCCTACGATATATAGGAGGTTGGTTGACAAATTGAATTACCTCACAGTGACTAGACCTGACATTTCTTTTCCGGTGAGTGTTGTAAGTCAGTTTATGGATTCTCCTTGTGATAGTCACTGGGATACAGTTGTTCGCATTCTTCGGTATATAAAGTCAGCTCCAGGCAAAGAATTACTATTCGAGGATCGAGGCCACAAGCAGATTGTTGGGTACACAAATGCTGATTGGGTAGGATCACCTTCTGACTGGATATGTGTTCTAGTATGAGGTAATTTGGTCTCTTGGAAGAGCAAAAAACAAAATGTAGTTGCTTGATCTAGCCAAAGCCGAGTATCGGGCCATGGCTATGGCAACGTGTGAGCTAGTTTGGGTCAAGCAGTTGCTCAAGGAGTTGAAGTTCGGAAAAATCAGCAAGATGGAACTGGTGTGTGATAATCAAGCTGCTCTTCATATTGCGTCAAATCCGGTGTTTCATGAGAGGACTAAACACATTGAAATCAACTATCATTTTGTCAGAAAAAAGATACTCTCAGGAGATATTGTTACAAAGTTTGTGAAGTTGAATGATCAGCTAACAGATATTTTCACTAAGTCTGTTACTGGTTCTCGTATTGGTTACATCTGTAACAAGCTCGATACATATGATTTAAATGCACTGGCTTGAGGGGGAGTGTTAAGTAGTTAGTCATGTATAGTGTCCCACATTGGGAAGCAGATACCTATTATATTATGTAATCACCCTATATAAATAGGGCGTTGAACAACACTTTAGATAATCAATAAGATTTTTTTCCCGTGCATTCTCACACCTGTTTCTGTAGACCGTTTGACAGTATCATGCCTCTTTCGGTCATCTTTTTGGCTGTAAAATTCCTCCTTTTTGACCATTCTTCCATTGAGTTTCTGCCACTATCCGAACCATTTCCCGTTTACAGTGTAAAAGAACTATTTGGCCATTCTTCCAATGAGTTTTCTACCATCTTTGAGGCCAGTATTATGATTATTGTTCCATATATTATTTTGGACGCTATTCCATTGCTATTCGAGTCATCGTTTAGCCGCCAATTCGAGCCACATTAGCTGCCACCTTACGCCACACCAAGGATGGTCTTTAGATTCCTGGTATCACGTTCTCTCTGGTCAGTGAGAATCGGTTCCCTTAGTCTATGCTGAATATCAATGCTTTCTTTAACTGGGCTATTTTGGCGACTTTCAACGAAAAATACATCATGGTGTTCTGGTGACTGATCACGTTTTGAACTGTTCACTTTCTGGGTGACGCTTTACTATTACGACTATTGTTCTCTATTCCGTGTTTTCCAGAAAAAGCAAATTCAAGGTGTTCTTCACTTCTTCTTACCTTGAGTTCGAGGATCAATGACAATGTTAGTTAGTAGAATGTTAGTGTTAAGTTAGTCCAACATCAAAGATTATTGTGCTTTTCACACCTGAAAATTAAGTGTCATGTATTATGTAATAAGTATTCATCAACTTATCTTTTCATCTCCTTCTTCTATTGTCTCGCAATTTTCAGATTTAAATGGAGTATTTTTTTACAAAGAATCCCACAATCATGAAGATTGTGATTGTGTCTTGGACCTTGGGCACATTGTCAGTTGAACCATCCGTATTGGTTGAGATTGTTTCTTTGAAATCTCCCGTATTAAAAACCTGTCGATCCTTGAGTACTTCCTGCATTGTCTCTCTCTGGACCATGTGTAACTCCCACCTTGCAGAGGCAAATTGATCAACTCTATGTCAAGACTGAAGCTTCAGAAAGTTCCTAGTGATTTTGAATGATTTCTCACCTGCAAGAAGCTGGTGATTCACATTGTTCAGCGAAAGAATTTTTTTGTTTGCTTGTCTAATTAACATTGTAATTAGAATACTCTCCTTCCCATATGCTCTTCTCAAAGTCAGCATTCAACCAGTTATGCTTACTTCTGGCCGTATAGAAGGCACCTTGATGGATGTTAACTTTTAACATTTCATCCTATATTTGGAGGCCTAGAGAGGGTTACTTCATGCTTTAGTTTCAATTTAATCAACAGCTTCTAGGTTATTTAAGAAGTAAAGCATCGGAAAGTACATGTGAGGATAAAGTAATAGGGTTGCCCTAGTATCTCGTTTTTCTTTGAAAAGAAGTTTGATTCATATGTGTATTTCAGTTTTTTCCAGTTGTTGCGAGATCAGTGTAAAAATGGTATTTATCAGCCTTCCCTAAAAAAAGAGAGATACTGAAGGAATGCAAAGAAAACACTGTTTCTTGGAGGCTTCTTGTTTGCTCATAATTCATCTGATTGTAAGATTTAATGGGTGCGACCCAGTTCTCACCTTCTTGGTTGGTTACAGTTTTATCTTTGGATAAGATTTACCTGTAAGACTGGCAATTAAGGGCTTTGTGTCATTTATCATGCTAAAAGTAACATACAGTCTGTGTGGGCTGTACTTTTTTAATTCTTTATAATCTATAATGATGCATGTTGTTTTCTTGGTGCAGGTTCTAGCACTGCCACTTCCACACAGACCGTTATTTCCAGGGTTTTATATGCATATCTATGTGAAGGTATGGTTCCTTGTATAGGATGGGTTAAAACTATGTCTTAGTTAGTCTTCGTGATTTTCAAAATAAAATAGATATAAGCTTTAAACATTAAGAATATAATTACTGACAACTTTCTGAGAGTTGTACTGTTTCAGCTAGTGTTTTGGAGCCTATTTCCTCTTAAGTCTGTAAATCCAGCATTCAGCTTTAGAATGCTACTTTAATTGATGGAAAGTTCTTGGCTGAAGTTGTAAGCTTGAAAAGCTAAAACCTTCAATTAGGAGATCGCTGTTGCTCAATTGTAATATTCTTTAGCCTCATTTGTTAGTTTCCAGAAAAATATAAATTATACTGTAATGGCATGCAACAAATTGATCTGAGGCTCCACATAATCCGTAAATTTAACTGCAGGATCCCAAGGTATTAGCAGCCTTGCTGGAAAGTCGAAAAAGGCAAGCACCTTATGCTGGCGCTTTCCTTATGAAAGATGAGCAAGGAACTGATCCTAATGTTGTGTCTGCCTCAGATACAGAAAAAAACATCTATGAGCTTAAAGGAAAAGACATGTTGAACCGTCTTCATGAAGTTGGTACACTTGCTCAGGTACATCTTGTTGTTCCTTGTGTTATTTTGTTGCTTTGATTTTATTGAAGAAGTTTCTGATCAAGGTTGATGCAACTTATGATGAGCCAGATAACAAGTATTAAAGACGACCAGGTTATTCTTATTGGTCACAGGCGGATACGTATGACAGAGGTGGTAAGTAGATGTCTGCTTTATTTTTTGGTTATAAGTAGCCCCCATATGTTTTCTTTTTGTCCAACTTCGTCCTATTTTTCATCTACATATCCATCATCTCCTGATTTTGGGACCTGCCGATTTGACATCTTGGGTTCGTTGCACTTGTACATTTTTCTCTCTTTCCTACCTTTTGTGTCCAACACCAAGTCCTTCGCCTTTGGCTTCATATAACTGAGCCAGCTGCATTGTCAAGCGATAGAGGTCTGTTGCAGTTTGAGGCTAAATGAGCTGTTTTCCCCAGTTGTGTATGATGTGTTACCAATAGAATGAAACACTCTTTAGTTATTCTTGATTGCTTGTTTGCAAGAGAAAGTAGCACTGATTTTGTAATAATTTTTGGACAACTTGTTTCCTGCAAAGGCATAGGAATGTCTTTCTTATTGCACTTCGGGTTGTAGAAGAGAAAAGCAATTGAGTTTCTTCTATGATGTGCTAGCTTAGCATATGTTTGATTGCCGATGCATTTGTGTTTGAAAGAAATCCTAGACTTTTGATAACCGAGAAATCTGAGGGTATGTGGCTCACTGTTTGAAACTCGGCGGATAATGGGCTCGTCGTTCTACCATTGTCCACCTAAATACTAGGCTTTTATTTGCGCCAGGGCACGAACTGTGATGTGCACCCAACCTACATATCACGGGTTGTACTCTTACCACTAGACCATAGCCCTGGGGCTTAAACATATAATAAAACACATAAAAGTTTGAATAGAATCATATATATTTGAGCTGTAATTTGGTATAGAGTCGTATACTTGGCTTTAGCTGTAAAGCTGGAGTACTCATGCGTGGTCAGCCATTAATGGGCTTACTTAGCCACTGGAAGGTCTTATGTCTTCTTATTTTTTCGTTTTATTTTGTGATTGAGGCCCTCTTATCCTCTTCTATTGGACTTAAAATCTCTCAATCCCTGAGCTTCAATCCCTGAGCTTCTCAGTAATAATTCTCCTATTATATTATACATACTGTTGGATGTTTACCTCTCTACCTTCACAAGGTAGGGTAAGGTTTGCGTACACACTACCCTCCCTGGACCCCACCCGTGGGGTTATACTGGGTTTGTTTATTGTTGGATGTTTGCAGTCAGATTTCCTTATGTAGTTATTTCTTTTGTTTCAATAAACAATTTCTTCAATTTACTAGTGTAACAATTTGACGACTATGCAGTAGATTTGTCACACTTGAATGTTCACTGTCAAATTTCCGTACTTTATTCACCATGTTGTTCTTTTCCGTCTCAATAACCCATTTTGTGAAATGTACAAGAGTAACACTTTTGAGGACTGAAACAGTGACATTCATTTGCAGGTCAGTGAGGAACCCCTTACAGTGAAAGTTGATCATCTCAAGGCATGCCTCAGTTTTTTGTGCATTCTTTCTACCCAGTAATGATAAACTCATAAAGCTTGATGTTCAGTTTTGACATTGTTTCTAAAATTTGCTTTCTTAATTATGTTGCAGGAACAGCCGTACAACAAGGATGACGATGTTATAAAGGCGACATCTTTTGAAGTTCTATCAACCCTAAGGGATGTTTTGAAGACAAGTTCTCTCTGGAAGGATCATGTTCAAACTTATATCCAGGTGTTAGTCATTTCTTGCTAAACGTTTAGTCCAGATTGTTTGATTTGGTGATAACTCCAACAAAAAAAATTACTCTCTCAAAATGCATTGCCTTTTGATATTCTAGCCCACACTATTGTGTGAAGCTCCACAATGATGGTGGATTGTGTTAAACTTAGATCATGCCCTAAGTTAGGCATTTCATGCCATTCTTTTTAATGGAAAATCTATATTGGTGTTGGTGGTAATCAAATCCATGACTAGATTCTCTGCCTTATAGTTGATGCTCTACTGAAAGAGGAGACTAAAAGATGTCAAGACGGCTAGGAAATGAAGGTCATAAATGTTCTCTGAACCAACTGTATACATATTGTTATACATATTTCTAAAGAGAAGCTAGGAAGTTTATACAACTGAACAACTGTATAAGATGTATTGGGAGCTAGGAAGTTAATAAATATTTACCTGGAAATCCTCTCTCTGCTGAATTTCTAAATAGATGCTACTGATTGTTATGAATAGTGTCAAAATCAAAAGATAATATTGTGGCATGTTTTTTGCTGAAGAAGTGGGAGCGGACGGATAAAGGTATAGGGACTTATTGATTACTTCTAAGGGAAGCATTTGCGTCCCTCCAAGTTATTGGTACACTAGTAATTGAAGAGACATTACTCCTTTCGACCAATTTCAGAGGGGTTACCAAGTCTTCAAAGCGTTAGGCGATATTTGTGGGGGTTGGCTGGAAATTGAAAAAGAGACAACTCTAAGAAATCATCCTAGATGGGCTTCGATCAAGATGAGGAGGCAGATAGAGAAGATTTTGAAAAACCTAGAAGTGGAGAAGAAGGGTTTTCTTTATAAATTACATGTTCGGTGTGTAGCATTGGTAACAATTATCTCCGATCGATGAAATGGAGAAGAAGATGGACCTGCTAGGTCCTAAGATGATGTTTGAGATAGGCCTGCTACTGTAGAAAAGATCGGCCATGTGGGGATTGGGGACAGTATTTCAAATTCTAAAAAAGTGGGGACAGATGTGGGAGTGGCACGTGGAAAGGTCTTAAGGGAGAATGGGTCAGTAGTAAAGAAACAGGCTCCAGAATTGGGCCACTTATTTCATGATGTTTGGAAGCTTAACATGACTTTTGGGTCGTAAAAAAGAATAGATTTAGGCTCAGATGATTCAACCTTTATTTTCAATAAGGGGGCTTGGTCTTTTAGCCATGAACCTTTTGGGTCTCAGTTTTGATCCTCTTTTAGTGGAGATTAATGTCATTAATTTGTCTGAAACACGATACATTCTAGACTCCTTTCACAACACCATGATCGGCAGACAGATGAAAGAGCAGGAAAGCCCTAGTCTGCCACAATTTCGCAGAACTCACATGCAGTTGATGACGCAAAAATTGTTATTCAAGATTGAGTAAACTCTTTCTTCCTACAATTGACAGAGGCTGACCAAAATCAGATAGGTTTTTGAATTTGAAACAACTAAACCATGGCTTATCGAATAGGCTACTCAAGCTTTATTATGGCTGCGCAATAATGTTACAAAGATGAGCAAACAATATGGATTGAATTTTTGTGAATGTGAAATGGAGGGTCTAGCTCTGTTCACGAAGATTGACAGGAGAAGGCATAAGAGAAATGAAGCTACCATGTCCAGATTCGCAATTCCAAAAGTGATAGGTACAAAGGAGCACCAAAAACTGGTTTTTAATGTGAATTATGGGGTGGGAGGATCAAGGAGGGGAGGGGGATCACAAACACTTGGTACCCATGAAGCTGAATGTTATTACTTGGAATGTTAGGGGGTTTAATGACAGGTAAAAGATAAAGGTGCTAAAAAGTTAATCCATAAATGGAAGGCAGACATTTATTGCTTTCAAGGGGATGTGGAAATACTAGTTAAACAAATGTGGTCGGACCCATCTCAAGTGTTGTTTGGAGTCCAACGACAGGAAAGTGAAAATATTGCTGATGTGGGAAAAAAATGTTTGGACAAGAGAAACTATCAACAAGGGATGTATACTATACTATCACTCGCAAAAATTTCCTCATTATCACAGAATTTCTCCTGGCACCTCACAGGGGTGTATGAATCACACTACAAGTTGGAGAAACAAGAATACTGGTTGGAGATAGTAGCATCTAAGGCATTTGTGCAGGGCCTTGGGTGGTGTATAGAGATTTTAACATTAATAGGTTCATAGCAAAAAGAAAGAACAACAATAGACTCGCTAGGGCTATGATGGACTTCTCTAATTTTATAGATCATTAAAAGCTTGTAGATTCTCATCTTAATGGGGCTCCCTTTACATGGACAAAGGGTAATAATCAGGAAAACTCTTCAAGATTGGATAGATTTCTTTTTTCGGCTAAATGGGCTGAGGAATTCAAGAACAAAAGGCAAGCAGTACTCCCCAGGGTATTTTCTGATTGTACTCCCATTTCTTTACAATGCCGAGATGGGGAAGTTTAAAATCTTAACTTCAAGTTTGAAAGCTGGTGGTTGGGTGTTGAGGGATTCAATGAAATGGTGAAAAGCTGTGGGAACTCTTTTAAAGTACAGGGTAGAGGTAGACTAGACTCCATTCTTTCAAGCCAACTGAAGTTGTTGAATACAAAGCTGTGGGATTGGGAATCTTCAGACTATGGTAGTTTGGAAAAGAAAAGACAGTCTAACTAACTCAACTTTTAGAGTTGGACAACATTCAGGGAATATAGATCTCTTAATGAAGAAGAGCTACTTTTGAAGGCCACCTTATAATGAAGATACAGAGATCGCTAAAAATGAAGAGATAGCTTGGAGACAAAGGTCTAGGTCTTGTGGTTAAAACACGGGGAAAAAACAGAATGTTCTTTCAAAGGTTGGCAAGTGCCCACAGAAGATTCAACACAATTGATAAGCTGGAGATTAGTGGAGAATTAGAGGATGATCTTGTGATCATTAGCGTGAAGATCACTTCATTCGACCAGCAATTATATACTGAATTTGAGCTATGGAGGTTTGAGTTTACTTTTGAGAAATGCCCTAAGATTACAGATGAAGAAGCAATATGATTGCAGTGAACTTTTGAAGAACATGAGGTTCTTGATTGTATTAGGTTATGTGTAATTGATAAAGCTCCAAGGCCAGATGGTTATTCTATGGGTTTCTTCAATTCTTGCCAGGATATTCTCAAGGTGGATTTTATGAAGACTCTGGGGAACTTTCATTTTTTTTTAAAAAAAATCAGGCAAGGTAACTTTTATTAAGAAACTACAAAAAAGTACCAAGGGGGTACTTACACAGTACAAGAAAACATCATAGGAAAAAACAATTACAAATAAAATTACTACAATTCCATAAAATCTAACAGCTGCCCCAAATCTTTTACTACCCTTTCCTTACACCAAAAAATAAAGATTCTGCAAGCAATTGTTTTTCAGCGTAGGAATCTGAGTCCTCTGATCTTCAAAGCATCTTTGTTCCTTTCTAGCCAGATGGTCCACATGATGCATAAGGGAATGGTCATCCATATCTTTCTCTTTCTTTTGTCTATTGATTGACCCTGCCAACTTTCCAACAGACTTCTAAGACTATTTGGCATTATCCACTTCACACCGTAGATGTTAAGGAATAGGTCCCAGATTTGTCTGGTCTGCCGGCAATGAAGAAACAAATGATTTACAGACTCCTGGCTTTCTTCACAGAAAAAACATCTACTGCATAAGGCAAAACCTCTTCTTTGTAGCATATCTTGGGTAAGACATCTATTCCAGGCTACAATCCACCCAAATCCAGCAACTTTTGTTGGTGCTTTGGTTTTCCAGAGCATCTTCCATGGCCATGATTCCTCCCACTGCCCAGTTTGTTGTTGAAGAAGATTATAGCAGCTCTTAACAGAGTATTTCCTATCTCTACCGGCCATCCAAATCTGGGCATCCACTCTACTATCATTCAAGGCTATAGGCTCTAGAATTTTAAGTAATTGACAGATATCTTCCACTTCCCAATCGTTGAAATGTCTTCTGAAAATTGGTTGCCATCCTGCTCCTGAGTGGCATTCTGCAACAGTGCAAAATTTGTTAGTAGTAATGCTATATAGATGGGGAAATTTTTCCATCAATTTTCCTTCTCCGGCCCAGACATCTGTCCAGACTCTAGAGAATTTTCATTAACGTGAGTATTTTGGGAAAACTCACAATGCACTTTTGCGGCTTTAATTCCAAAGAAGAATGGAGTACGTGAGGTAATATTTTATACCTATCAACTTAGGAATGGATCAAATGGATGTCTTTTTGCATCATTACCATGAGATCTTCTCATGATAAATGGTTCACCTGAAGTTTTTTCCTCTTTTCATGGGAGTCGAACACGAGAGGAGATCCCTTGTATTTTCCTTCATCGTTGCTATGGAAGGCTTAACAATATGGTAAAGCTGGCTAAGCATAAAGGATGACTATAGGCACTTCAGAATCTCTAATAACAGAAGCAACATGGATATCTCTCATCTTTAATGTGCAAATGACCTTTGATTTTTTTCTATGCTAAAGTAGAACAAATCAAACATCTAATACTAATTCTAACATGTTTTGAAGCTGTCTCTGCTCTACTCGTTAATTGGAGGAAGAGTTTTATTTTTGGTGAATGGAGTGCTAGAAGTTCAGCTACTTGTAGGGATACTAGGATGGGTTCTCTCCCAACAAGTTATAATGGAATGCCTCCGGGAGCAAAAAACAAAAAACTTGATATTTGGAATGGGGTTTGAGTAACTGTGAGAAAAGATTGGCTAGGTGGAAAAGTCAGTACTCAGTACTTATGTTTGGGAGGTTGAATGATTCTGGTAAACGTTGTTCTCGGTTCATTACTTCCATATATGATGTCTCTATTTCTGCTACCTGTTAAATGAAGAAGAGAATAGATTCACTGAGAAGAAATTTCATCTGGCAAGGCAATAGATAAAGGAGACGTCATCATCTTATCAAGTAGAGTATTGTGATTAACAGCAAAAGGCAAGAGGGATTAGGCATAAGATATTTGAGGCTGCATAATAGTCTTTGCTTATGAAAAGATTATGAAGGTTTAGTTGTGAGTATAACGCGTTGTTGGGTTGGGAAGGGGGGGGGGTAGTGCAAAGTATGAGCACAAGTGTCAGTGGTGCTGTAAAAAAGTAACTGCACCCTTTGGTGTTAGTGTCTTGAGATCAATCAGGAGATTTTGGCTTTCTTTTGCAAACAATATTAGCTATATAGTTGGAAATGGGATGCAAGTATCTTTCTGGTATGACATCTGGGTTGGTTCTCAGCCTTTAAAGGAGTTTTTTCCATTCCTGTTCAGTCTTACTGAGGCACAGGCACCTGATGCATTCATGAGGTTTGGGAACAACAGGGGTGGAATCTCAACTTCAGAAGATTTCTAAAGTAGGATAGCTGAACTCTTCAAGGTTCTGGAACAATTTCAAGGAACTACAGCAAATGAAGACAGAATAGTTTGGAAGCATCGCAGTAAAGGCATCAACACAGTAAGTCTGTTTATATAGTCTTCAATGATACTGGACAACAGATCATTTGGCCGAAGAAGCATATGTGGAAAGTTAAATTCCATATAAGGTAGCTGCTTTCTCTTGGTTGGTTGTTGAAGATGCATGTTTAACTCAAGATAATTTGAGGAATGCAACTGTGCTCAAATGCCATTTATGTGAACGAGCATTAACCATCTTTATACACTGTGAAGTCAGTGATCAGTTATGTCAACTATTTCTAAGTTTGAAAGGAATCAAATGTGTTATGCCAAAGTTTACTGGAGAATTGCTGGTATGCTGGAACCACGTGGGAGGGACTGTGAGGCAGAAGAGATGGTGGTGAACAATTCCTGTCTGTGTCTGGTGGACAATATGTAAGGAAAGAAATTCAAGATGTCTTGATGAAAGAAGCAGCTGTACTCAAGATTAATTGTCTTCTTTAATTTCAGTTGTGGTGTAAAGAAGAACTCCTAGAAGATGTAGACCTTTTACTAGACATTATAGAATCCTTGTAAGAAGAACATGGATTATTTTTGGTTGTGGTCTTTTGAATTGTAGATGTGTTGGTTCCCAGCACAACCTTTGTGCTGGAGATACATAATAGCACTGTTACCTTTCTCAAGAAAAAAGAGAGTTTAAAAGCTCTTCATTGATCTTGCCTATATAATGACTCAACTAATAGATCTTTGTCTTCTTGATATAGATTGATAAATCTATGTGCCTTTTTTTATTGCGTGGGCATAACTGTCTGTCATCATTCAACATTCTAACTTCTTGAAGCTGCAGCATATTGGTGATTTCAATTATGCAAGGTTAGCAGATTTTGGAGCAGCAATATCTGGAGCCAACAAGCTACAATGCCAGCAAGTGCTTGAAGAGCTAGATGTAAGTTCGTGTTTCAAGAAGTTAGATACATAATATTTTCTGTACGTGTGCTTTTTTCAATACAAACCCCAAAGAGAGAGGTTTACCAGTATTATGAGTTCTAACCGCTCGGGAAGAGAATCAGGTTTTATTACTAGGAGGTACATCTAAGAATTTTTCCTTGCCATTTGCTTCCGATTGTAACAACAAAAAAATATATGTTTGGTCAGTGCTTCCCTGCTCTGAAAAGGAAAATGGTTGAAAGTTAAAAAAAAAAAAGGAGGATCAAAGCGTATATGTTAGTGGTAAAAGCTTCATTTCTTTCTGATGGTTAAAATCGCTTCACATTGGTACTCTTTGCTCGAAAAATTAGGAGCCTAAAAAAGTTATCAGTTTGTTCAACACTTCATAGAAAGAAATTGTCAGTTTGTTCAAGTGGAGCTACCTATTTTGGGAAAATTAGAAAGGAATATATTCAGTTTAGAACAGCTTGCAATTTTTTGTATTTCCTCATAAGAATCATAAACTCGCATTACAATGGTTATTTCATAATTTTCATCGAACTGAGCCTTTTGTTTGCTGAGGGATCAGAATATAGTGTGTGCATGAAATAAAATTAATGTTTCCCGCTTGTTGTTTCATAGCTAACGTCATAATACCTGCATCAGGTGCATAAGCGGCTACAGCTTACCCTGGAGCTAGTGAAGAAAGAAATGGAGATTAGTAAAATTCAGGTAAATGCACGTCAAGACACATGCCAGAACTTTGAATAGTTGTTATGCATGCATTTAGCATTTTACATCTTCTTTGTTTTCTGCAGGAATCAATAGCAAGAGCAATTGAAGAAAAAATAAGTGGAGAGCAACGCCGTTATCTGTTGAATGAACAATTAAAGGCCATAAAGAAGGCATGTGGATTATGTGCAGCTTTTTTGTGTTATCATCCTTGAACTTAGTACTTACATATGTTTATTCCTAGTAATATATATGTTAAGCTTCTGATTCTTATGTTTGATTCACAGTTTAAACAGAGAGTAGGTTTGAAAAAAAAGTGCTTCCTTATGACGTGATTTTGATTGGCTTAATGCAGGAACTAGGTTTGGAGACTGATGACAAGACAGCTCTTTCTGGTTCGTTGTCTCTTAATTGTTACTGAAATGGATAATGTTCTTTTTGGATTTATTACGGCCAGACGTGTTTTCCCATCTGGCCAATGAAACATCTTATGTTGGCCCTGGTAAAATTCCATGTAGTAGTAGCATAGAAAAGGCCATTTGCAATATGTTTTGCCCTTTCTGTTGTAACAGTTTTATGGTGGCTGATTGGTCTCCTGTTTACCATTGAAAATCTTTACTAGAAGCATGAATAGCATTCAGGCTATAATTGGCTTTACAGATAGGAAGTTGAAGGTTGAATTTTCTTTGTACACAGTCCAACCAACTTAATTGACATGCTTTCTAAAACTATTTGAGACATTCCAAACTTTTGACAGATTAGAATACATTATTGTACCTATAGGGGGCTGTTTTGTGTTTTCACTAAAGCACTTAATAAGACAAACTGGAATCCTTCAACTTCAATTTCCGAAAGGTTACTGTCTACCATATTTGGTAATGTGGCACAAAATCAACATGGATTTACTGGAAGGCCACATTTTCCGTTGTTAGTACTGCATTGTTGTTTATTCAAGTTATGGACTGCTCATGATTCAGATTTATCTTCCTCCTCCAATGTTTCTTTTTCTCTTGAACTCTGCCCTGTTTCCCTTTTCAATGGACTTCCTTAATAGAAGCCTTCTTGCTTTTTCCATCATGGAGTGTAATGCTTATGAAGGTGCTTCTTCCAGGTTTTGGTGATAATAGACGTTACTGCAAACCCTAAAACGCGGTTCTCAATGTTTTTTCTCTATAATTTTCACAAAGATAGAGTTAAGCTACACGTTGTAACATTGTTTTGGTAGACCTGGTTTTTGGTGTTGAAATTGAGAGAAGAAACTGCCTAATTATTAGGTTCGCTTTAAGGGCTTAGATTTTTCTGGTCAATAGTGATGAAAACCTGCAGTTTTTTTTATTCCCGTTTTATTCCATGCAATGGTGTGACACTATATTTGTTTATTACTGCAGCAAAGTTCAGGGAAAGATTGGAGCCTAATAAAGAAAAAATACCAGCACATGTTATGCAAGTTATTGAAGAAGAACTGACAAAACTGCAACTGTTGGAAGCTAGTTCCAGTGAATTTAATGTAACACGTAATTATCTTGATTGGTTGACTGCCTTGCCATGGGGTAATTACAGGTTCGTTGTCTATCTGTTCTCCCTTACATTGTCTTGCGTTCAATCCAACTGATGTTATCCTTATCCTTGGTTAGCTGTACTAGAGCATCTGTTTGGGAGAAGCTGGCTAAACACTAAATGGTCCAGTGAGAAATAAAAATGTTATGCTCTGAAATTTGCTAGGCTTCCAAGTTAACCTTACAACCTAGTGATGTGACTTGCCTAAATTTCTATTGAGTAATATCCATTTGTCTTTAACTTTTCTTTCTCCTCCAGTTCCTTATTTTGGGTTCTTACATATCATGCTTCTGTCTTTGAGGATGCTTTCTTGACATCCCAATATATGAGTTTAGACCAGTATCTCATGAGAGCAGCAAAACTAGGATTGTACTTATGATGAGCTCCTTATGTAGGATAAGATGGGGGCTTGATTTTTCATAGTTTGTGTTGTTTGCTGCTGATGGTGGTGGTGTTGGCTTTATAGTTTTGTTCTCTGCCATGGGTGTATTGCATTGGTTCCTGAAGTTTTCTTCTTTTATGATCCAAAATGCAGTGATGAAAACTTTGATGTACTACGGGCAGAACAAATTCTTGATGAAGACCACTATGGGTTAACCGATGTTAAGGAAAGGATCTTGGAATTTATAGCTGTGGGAAAACTCAGAGGAACCTCGCAAGGTTGGTGAATGTCTTTTTTTAAAAATATTAACCCTCATTTTCAAAACAAATCGTCAGTTTTATAAGGTTCAGCCATAATCATATTAAAAGAACGGAAAGTGATCCAGCCATCTCCTTCCTGCCATTTTCATAACATTATAATGGACCAATGGAAAATTTATTCATATAACATGAGATTTATGGTTCCCACATACTATGTTGACCTCAAATTGGAACGAGTAAACTGGAAGAAGTGAACATTTTAGGGCATTTATGAAATATTTATTGTTCAAACTTAGGTAATACTTTTTGTGTCAGTCGAGAGTTCCTCCAATGTTTTCTTGTGATTATCTGTGGAGTAAAGAAATATATCTTGAGCTTAATTTCTTCCCTTGAAAAGCAACTAATGTGAATTAAATAGCTGCACCTTGGGCCATAGTTTGTTGTTCTTCTTACATTCTGATATTGTGCTGTCCATGATTGGGCACTCGCTGTGTGATATTCTATTGATAACTTACTTTCACTACCAGTTGTACTTGTATATCTTTGGGACATTGAACTTGAGATGTAGTTGTTTGTTGAGGATAATCTTTGAAAACTATGAAGTGTCGAGAAAAAAACAGACACTTGAATGGAAGTTAACAATATAATCCAAAGACAAAGGGCAACTCTAGAAAAATGTGAATTGCACCATAGCTAGGACAAAATTGGATTTAAGTGATGATATTAATCCCAATTATACACTAGCACTGTCTTTCATATGTGCGGCTTCACCTGATTTATCTCAGTTCAATTTATGAATCCGAGTCAGGAACTAGAAACAGACTCATTGCTTATTTTTGTTTGAACAGGGAAAATCATATGCCTCTCTGGCCCTCCTGGGGTGGGAAAAACCAGTATTGGTCGTTCAATTGCACGTGCATTGAACCGCAAATTTTACCGATTTTCTGTTGGAGGGCTGTCTGATGTTGCTGAAATAAAGGTAACGGAAATATCTGACCAGCTAAAATAGAGTTGTTTTGTGGTGCACATAATCTTCAACTTTCGTGACTAACTTTGGGATACACTTAAAGGGACATCGACGAACTTATATTGGTGCCATGCCGGGGAAGATGGTGCAATGTTTAAAAAGTGTGGGAACCGCTAATCCTCTTGTTTTGATAGATGAAATTGACAAGGTATTTTATGGTTTGTGAGTTCATACTTCAATTATATGGCTTTGACTATGAGGGAAGTCTAACTTCTTTTTCATTATTTAATCTCATTTTTCTGTATATGACCACTGGAAGAATCTTTAGCATGAACATATTATGTTTTTGCTTGGATTTTTTCTGCAATCTAAATGTTTGAAGAACGAGTAATTATTGATCAATTTTAATAATAGTCTTGTATTTTTTCTTCTATGGCAGTTGGGAAGAGGACATGCTGGTGATCCAGCAAGTGCTATGTTGGAGCTTCTTGATCCAGAACAGAATGCAAATTTTCTGGATCATTATCTTGATGTTCCTATTGATTTATCGAAGGTTAGTTGTTTCCTGGAGAACTTATCAAATTATTGTGGCTGTTGATTGGCCCTTATGAAATGCCCTCTTAACATCATTTGATGAGTGGGATTAATGTGATATTAAAAATCTTGCAAATATCGAATATCATTTTGCTTTCTTCTTTTTCTTTACTGATTGGTGTTTTCTTTCGTCTCTTACCTTAGTTAAGTTTGGAAAAAGTTTCGTGACTGAACATGTTTCTTTTATCGTCCATAATGGAAGGTTATCTTGAAGTATTTTATTTCACGTCTGTGTTACCTTTGTCTCTGTCTTTATGACTGTAATGAGATTAGTGTAAGTATTATGTTGCTCTCTTGATACTTGAGAAAAAACTAGGTTTCATTGGCATTGGTTTTGGTGATCATTCAATAGGAAAAAGGTTGATGCATTGAGCTTTCCTACTGTCTGTTCATATTATCTTGATGGCTTTACTCTGATGAGGGATATGGTCTATACCTCTTGAAGTTACCAATAATTGGAGCGATAGACTTTGAGTGTTGAGTGTTAGTTTACCTATTGATTAAAGAATTTGGCCCATGATTCAAATATGACGACTTTACAGTTAGCAGTACTATTTCATTTTATTATATCAAACATCAGCAAATCAACAACATGGCTAGAGAGAGAAGGCTGATGGGTATATTCGCATACAATTTCATTTGTTTTGTCCTTTGATGTGATAATTTACTGTGTATATTTCCAAAGGGCTTTGTCAAAAGAAGATGGCATCTTTCAATTATTTTGGTAGTATTGTGGGTCTGACTTGGTTATGGGGATGGAGTCTATATCAAAACCTTGTTATGAATGTTGAGTTATATATGAACCTGGAGAAATTATAAAATCCAACCTCTAGGTTTTAATGTACTTCCAAAATTTGAAAAAATCAAGCTTTGACACCTTCAGTGTTTTCTATCCTCTTTGCTTAATACAGTTACCTATTCCACTGTACTTTATACGAGAATGACATCTGCACATTTATCAATTTTTCGAGTGCATAATTTGAGGTCGATCATTTTCCTTTTTGCGGCTGCAGGTTTTATTTGTCTGCACAGCCAATGTCGTAGAAATGATACCTAATCCTCTTTTGGATAGAATGGAAGTAATTTCAATTGCTGGTTACATTACGGATGAGAAAATGCACATAGCCAGGGATTATTTGGAGAAAGCTACTCGTGAAATATGTGGGATCAAGCCTGAGCAGGTATCTCTTATAGAAACGTCTCTAGTTGCATCTCTTTCATTATCTCCTGTGCATGTTCGTTATTGGGTGAATAGTTTTGTATTTTTTCCGCTCCCAATTTTTGACATTTCAGACGCAGACATTGGGCAAGAATGTAACTTCTTAAAGTAAAATGTGAAAAGCTTTATTCAGTTAGAAGTTTATGGAATAAAACATATGACTGGAACGTTCAGGGGATCAAGCTCTTTACACCCTTCCATATAGAACAGGAAAAAATCGCACAGATATAGTGAATCTCATTATAGGTCTTTTGCCATATGCTTTAATATTTCCTAGAAAATATACTGTTTGATGTATTGATATCATTTTCATCTTATGCCTCTAGATTTAGAATATACTTACCTCCAAAGCTAATGGATTATAAAGTTTAATACAAACTCTTCCATCACTTTCCTTTCCAAGAAGTATTTTAAGTGATTCACATAAACAACTGAATGAGTCCACATTGCTGTATATATCCTCTCAAGTGCTGCTTTCTCTTGAGGAATGTTTGCTTGACCGAGCCAAACTGTGACTGCCTTTGCTAGCCAATGTGCTCGTGCATCATTAACACAACCACTGTGCCACATTTTGCTGGGAGTATAAACACAATTGAAGGTGGTTCTGTCGTGGTAATCACCAATCTCTATTGGTAGATGAAGGTATAATGATTTTCTTACTGGTAGGGGTACATGTGCCTGGTGGGGCGGGGTTGCTGGATGGTAATGTCTAACAGATTTGAGTGGGGCATGGACTAAAGCAGGATGGATGTTTAAAATATGCCAAGTGTTTTGGTTTTTTTGCTGTTGACTTTAATTTGACCACCGTGTAAAAGAGAAACTAGACTAGTTTGTTATACAGTAGTGAATTATTATTACCGTATCATCATACAATGCCTAGATTGGCGGTGATGACTCCAAAAAATTCTTGACAATGTCTATTGAGTGAGCTTAAGTTATAAGATGACTGCAGTAAGTATGTTCTCCCACAGCCTTAAAGATGAGATCGATGGAATTCGGAGAACCTTTTATTTAGCTTTCTAATGTGATCTTCAGTTGAGTTACATGCCATATGGATCTCTGGTGAAGAAAAGGGAGCTGAATGCTCACGGATTAAGGGCATCAAAATGACACATTTGACCTCACCTATCTCTGCGGTGTCATTTACTGTGCATATGTACTCTAATAAATTAACGTTTTCCATTTACAAAAAAAAATAAAAATTACCACCCTAAATATGGGTGTCAGAAGTTAATAAGTTGATATGTGGGAGGGCTGATAGCTACTTTGGTTTGTGTTGGCCCTCCAGAGCCGATAGGAGCATTTCTAATTTTTGAAGTATCTTGTAGGCTGTTGGTACTTTTTCATGACATAGTAGTGGCTTTTATGCTTAGCTAATGGCAAACGTATGACAGACTAGGATAGAGCTTTGGGTACCATTTCTCGGGAAATGCTAGCTCCCTAATGCTCCTGTAAAATTACTCGAATTGATATGTAATAAAGTTGAAGAGGTGCAACATTTGAGCCTAAGTATATGTCATTTCTCTGTCTCTCAGGCTTTTAACATGCTGAGGGCTGTTTCTCAGATGCAGAGATGTGATATCAAATCGGAAAATTAAGTGTGCATGATTTATGTTAGCAATTGATTGCAATTCAAAGCCTTGAATGGTTGATGTTTGGTTTAAATATTTTATCACGTTTAACTATCCTGGCAGTTACTATATGTGGTTTTAGGAAGACTTTCAATTGATGCCTTGATGGTGCTTTTCAAAATATTTTACAAGTTACACTGAAGTGTTACTTGCAATAAGCTAATTTCATTGGCTTCATGAATTCTTTGTTTCAGGTTGAAGTGACCAATTCCGCTCTTCTTGCTTTAATAGAAAATTACTGCAGAGAAGCTGGTGTACGCAATCTGCAGAAGCAGATTGAAAAGATTTATCGCAAGGTTCTGTGACCTGTCCTCTTTCGTAAAAAAACATCTGTGATGAAATTGTCTGATAGTCGTGCCTAGTCATCTTTTGATGAAAACTGATGGTTATTTCATGAAATCCAACACGAACACTTTGAATCGCTTTCATGCTTACTTTGCACATCCTGTTCTTGCTTTTCAGATAGCTCTAAAGCTTGTCAGGGAAGATGGAGAGATTGAGCCTCAGAATGCGGAGGTAGATGAGGTAAAAGCAGAATCTATCCATCTATCAGACGAAATCAAGTCTAAGGAAGAAATTCAAGCTGGATCTGAGTCAGCAAATGGTAGCAATAATGACGAGGACTCTGAAAATAATGCTGAAGCTGAAGCACAGGGAGTGCCAGTGAATCAAACGCAGAAGTCTGCTAATGAAGATACTTGTTTACAGGTAAATGAAAAACATTAAAAAGCAAAAATATAGTGTTTAGTACTTCAGGTAATTCTTGCCAGTTGGAACTATGTATGCTACAGTGTATTTTAGTGCTTCCAAGTTTTACCTATGCTTAAAATAGAAATACAAGATGCAGAAGTGTCTTTTTTACAACTTAGTCTTACTGTCTCATGTTGGATTAAATATGGTTAACAAATGAATGTGAGAAATCACTTATCTGGCAATATAACACTAAACAAGCAGGGGAAGCACTTTCTTTTGAAATGTTGACTAAGAACAAGCAAGGGAAGCGCATGGTGTTCATTTTCTATGCTAAGTCCCCTTTGTATCTTAAAAAGGTATCTATGCATGATTTGCATTTATATTTAAAATCAAATTCTTTGGGATGGAGGGGTTTTGTTAGTCAGACTAATTAGACTTGATAGTCAAATTGGTTTTAAGAAGTTGTGCCAAATGTTAGCTCACTAGTTATAATCTAGTGCGCGCGCACGCACATTTTGATATGTTTGATGTGATTTCTACCCTCATATTTGTCTGTACTGAGAAAAATATATAGAATTCTACCAAATTAAGCTGCTAATGAATAACATCCTTTTATTTTCCTCGGCGTTGCATGATTTTATGTTTACATATTTATCTGCATTTAATTTAATGACTATTGTGTCTTTGCAACTGAATTTTGGTTCTGAGTGGTTGTGATCTTAACAGGATACTCAGGAAACTGAGAAAGCAACAGAAAGTGAAGCGAGTAAAACAGTAAATAAAGTGGTTGTTGACTCGCCAAACCTAGCTGATTATGTTGGCAAACCTGTTTTCCATGCGGAGCGCATATACGATCAGACACCAGTTGGAGTTGTGATGGGTCTTGCTTGGACTTCAATGGGTGGCTCAACACTCTATATAGAAACATCTCTGGTGGAGCAAGGAGAAGGGAAAGGGGCTCTCAATGTAACAGGACAACTAGGCGACGTTATGAAAGAAAGTGCCCAAATTGCCCATACGGTTGCCAGGACCATTTTGCAGGAAAAGGAGCCTGATAACCAATTCTTTGCAAATAGTAAGCTTCATCTTCATGTTCCTGCAGGTGCTACCCCAAAGGATGGCCCTAGTGCTGGTTGTACTATGATAACGTCCTTGTTGTCTCTTGCCATGAAAAAGACTGTTAAAAAGGACCTGGCAATGACAGGGGAAGTCACGCTAACTGGAAAAATTCTTCCTATCGGTGGGGTATGTTAACAATTCTTACACCTCTCCTTATAATCTCATGCAGCTTTTTTGTCTGATCATCTATCATGTTTTCTTTTTATTTTTTGTTGATTTGTCTTTAATGTTCTTTATGCTTTGACTATATCCTGTGTCTGTATGTGTTTACGTGCATGCGCATGTAAGCATAATAAGAGTGGTCTTTCCTTTTTGACCCCCACCAGTGTAGGGTTCCTTTTCTGAAGTTTAAAAGCTTTACCTTTTGGTTCAATAATAATAGGTCAAGGAGAAAGCCATAGCAGCACGAAGAAGTGATGTGAAAACAATAATATTCCCTTCAGCCAATCGCAGAGATTTTGATGAGCTTGCTCCTAATGTCAAGGAAGGCCTTGATGTACACTTTGTGGATGACTACAAGCAAATATTTGATTTGGCATTTTGATAGCCAGAGTACAGAATATTTTTGTTTTGGTGACAAATTGTCCACCTGTAGGCTGAGTTCGCCATCTCATTCATTCTGGACCTTATGCCCAGAGATGTAGTTTTGTTTTGCTCGTTATTTCATATTTGCATGTGCACATCAATGTCGAACAAGCAGCCGTGATTATATTGTATCATATAATTCATAAATCTCAAGGCCATGGATTTTCCCTTTTGCCAAGAATGAAGGTAAGATTTGAGGGAAGGGAAGTCTCTTAAATTTGCTTTAGCTTCTATATAGTAGACTCCTCGGTCTTAACTGTTTCTTGAATATGGTTTGATGACTTCTTGCCTTCTTGGCATCTTTATTTTCTTACAGGCAAAGAAAGAGGAAAGAAGGGAAAAAGGAAGGAAGAAACAGAGAACACAAAGAGACCTTATTTCAGTTTTCATCAATGTATGGCCAGAATATGTTAACAGTCTCATCAGCAAAAGCGGGGTGCAATAGCTAGTATTGATGTTTGTCGACTCTTTCTTAGTCACGGGCAGTTTTGGTCTTAGTCTATATTTCAAAATACTAGCTTGTTGAGTGCAGTGTCGAGGATCAAATTCCCGACAAAATTTGGTGCCTCCATTAACAAAATAAACACTTGTTGTACTCTAGATAAAAATCCATCAACAGAAGTGTTAAGAGGTAGCCAAACCCCAAAAATATGTCTTCCCGTTCTACTTTCAAAGGTGATTAGACTTGGTACTTATTTAAAACTTTCTTCCCGTATATTTCCTTTCAAGCTTTTAGTTAATATGCTCGCTTTACCTTTTTTGTTAGTCTTGTCAAGAGAGGTAACAACTCTCGATTAATGCGTGGTCACTTCTCCTTCAAATGTACCATCTGTTTGGGTTAGATCTTTGAAGCTTGTCATGCAACCTATGAAATTTGTCATCAAACCATGTTCACTGATCCTGCAAAATTTCCCACAGAAATGGCAGGGTGCTAATTTAGAAGCTGACAATCGGTATGTAATGGTCATTGAAAAACATCGAAGATATTTTGTTCCATCCAAGCATTTTAAAAGTGAAATAAAGGAAAAGAAGCTTCCACGTCAGGCCCTTTTGAACAATGATGCTTTCTTTTTAGAAGTTATAGGAAACAATTAGAACAAAATGCAATTTCTTAGGTGTCACGTAATACAATAAGTCGCGCCTGTTGAACTACTACTTACGAGAGTGAGGACACTTGACATTCTTATTGATGTCTCCACTATTATATGGTTCTTCCTCTTATGCATTAACCTGAAAAATAATCAACTCCTGTCGATGACGATATTTGCTAGCGACGAACTCAAAACTTCCATTCTCTTCGGCAAATTTCAACCGAACCAAAATACTAAGAAAGTATAAAAATAAACAAAAGTAAAAGGCTACAAGTGTTTCTTCTTTAAATTATAAGTTCCGCTAGAAACTTGGTGCTGAAGGACATCGCTAACATTATAAAGAGCGAATTCTAGAAAATATCCGACGCAATCACATTGACAGCTGAGGAGTATTACCTATGTAGGGAGTATAACGACCCAACATGTTGTTTTGAGCATTTACATTTCGTTCAGCGGTTTGAAGTCTTAAGTAGCTTCATATGATGTATTATAATTTGTCAGAATTGTCAGTTTTGGTTTTCAAGTGATTTGTGATTGCTTAAGTTGTAAGAGTTGATCAAGTTTGATTTTTGTTTATTTGAACTCAGATCGGAGTTTTAATGATTCTGTTAGGTTCGGATGGTAATTTTGGACTTGGGCGCCTAGATTTGCATTCGGATGTTTCTAAAAGGTTTCGACACTAATTGGCGAAAGTTGGCAATTTGAAGGTTTGGAATGTTCATAAGTTTGATCGGAAGTACACTTTGAAGATATCGGGTTCGGATTATGGTTTCGGGAATTAGAATATCTTCGTTATGTCATTTGGGACTTGTGTGCAAAGTTTGAGGTCATTCCGAGTTGAAGTGATATGGTTTGACACGAGTTTTGGAAGTAGAGAGTTCAAAAGTTCATTAAGTTCGATTTGAGGTGTGATTCGTGGTTTTGATGTTGTTATGCGTGATTTGAGGCCTAGATTAAGTCCGTGTTATATTATGGCACTTGCTGGTATGTTCAGACAGGGTTTCGAGAGGCTCGGGTGTGTTTCAGATAGGTTTGGGTTATGTTGCGCTCGTTTTTGCTGTTTCGATGTCGTTTCTTCAAGCAAAAATGGGACCGCATTAAGAAAATTATCTCCAATTTCTGTTTTGATTGATGCTTTAGATCCGTATTGTAATTACGGAGTCGTAGCAAAAATAAGCGGCGAATATGGACATCGTACGAGGGAGTTATGCTCATTTTAGTGTCGGAGAAGAGAGCTGTTGCTGGTGCTTCGCAGATTCGAAGTTGGGTCCGCATCTCCCATAGGTGCGAAAAATGATCCGCAAAAGCAGAAATTACAGCTGGAAATGCGCATGTGCGGCGTTTTGGTCGCAAAAGCGAAAATGCCTCTGTATAATAAAAATCACACTGCGTTCTTTTGGTATTTTGAGCATATCTTGAGTTGTAGAGCTCCAATTAAGGTGATTTTTGCGGTGTTCTTCTCGTATTTTTATGGGGGTAAGTATCTAATCTCAACGTTTGTATTTAACATGATTCCAGTAAATCATTTGTGAATTAATCCATGTTTTGATTGGAGAATTGATAGATTTTTATCAAATAATTTTCTGAAGAGAATAATTGTGCTTTGAACATCGATTCGGAGTCGGAATTGAATGAAATTAGTATGGCTAGACTCGTAACTGAATGGGTTGTCGGATTTTTTGAATTTTGTCGGGTTTCGAGGTGCGAGCCCAGGTTTGACTTTTTCATTGACTTTGGACTTTTGAATAAAGATTCAACCTTTATCGATTGGGTTTGTTTACTTGGGAATTAGTTGATATTTTTGAGTCTTTTAGATAGTTTTGAGCCGTTCGGAGGTCGATATGCGCGGGTTCTAGAGTATTGTTTGTCTTGCTCGGTATTGGATTTGTCTTGTTCGAGGTAAGTAATATATCTCAACTTGATTTCAGGGTATTTAACCTTGGAAACTATGTTGTAAGAGGTGTATTGAGGCGACTCACTTATTAGGTGACGAGCGTGTGGGCGTGCACGAGGGAAATGATTCTAGTTGACTATTAGCCTATGACCAGACTTTTTTGTTGTTATATCTTATTACATCCATGTTCTCCCTACTTATTTGATTATATGAGTTGTGAACCATGTTAGAAATCATGTTTAGGCCATGTGCTTATTCGGTTGAGACCTAATGAGACTATTTCTATTGTTTTGAGTTATCTGATCTAACTGTATTTATATAATCAGTCATGATTCTTTATTTGCATATCATAACTCAGTCTTTGTTCATCGTTCATTGTTACATTACATTATCATTGTTTGGGCTGAGTGGTTAGATATTGTGAGTTCTTGAGACTTGAGAGATTGATGACTGAGATGGGCCTGAAAGTCGAGTTGTGAGTGTTATTTATGGGATCGGGCTGCACGCCGCAGTGGGCCATATTGGCTTTATATTTATTATTATTAGTAGTATTTTTATTATTAATATTAATATTATTATTATTATTATTATTATTATTATTATTATTATTATTATTATTACAACAACAAACCTAGTATGTTCCCAACATGTGGGGTCTGGGAAGGGTAGTTTGTACGCAGACCTTACCCCTACCTAATGCAGGTAGAGAGGATGCTTCTAATAGACCCTTGGCTCAGGAAGGGTAAGAAGAAGAAGAGGAAAGCAAGGAAGGAAGAAAAAAGGAAGAGAAAAGAAAAAAAAAAGATAAAGGATAAGTAGTGCCAAATAATAGCAACAGAGAATACAATACCTGAGGTGAACAAAACCACATAACGTAATAAAAATCTAAGAATATGAAGGGACATGTGTGCTATTAAGACTATCAGTGAACAACTAAAAACTACCCACTAACCTTCTACCTTAATCTTCGACCTCCACACCCTCCTATCAAGGGACATGTCCTCAGTGAGCTGAAGCAGCTCCATGTCCTGTCTAATCACCTTTTCCTAGTACTTCCTAGGCCTACCTCGACCTCTTCTCAAACTCTCCATGGCCAACCTCTCACACCTCCTAACATGAGCATCAATGCTTCTTCTCTTAACATGTCCGAACCATCTCAACCTCGACTCTCGCATCTTGTCCTCCACGGAGGCTAATCTCACTCTGTCCCGGATAGCTTCATTCTTAATCTTATCTCTCCTGGTACGCCCACACATCCATCTCAACATCCTCATCTCTGCTACTTTCATCTTTTGCACGTGGGAGCTCTTGATTGGCCAACACTCAGCCCCATACAACATAGTCGGTCGAACCACCACTCTATAAAACTTACCCTTAAGTCTTGGAGGCACATTCTTATCACATAGAACATCGAAAGCGAGCCTCCACTTCATTCATCACGCTCCGATGCGATGTGCGACATCTTCGTCAATTATTATTATTATTATAATGAAATGGGCTGCATGCCCTAGCAGGACTTATAGTTATTATTATTTATGAGATCGGGTTGCATGTCGCAGTAGGTCATATTGGCTTTATATTAGTGCTTGGGCAGGATCCGCCTCTCCAAAGTCTGACGTACCAGCAGTGAGCGCAGGTACCGTACAGTGTCGAGTGATTAAGTGTGACAAGTGATTCAATGTGATGAGTGGGAGTGTGAGGCGGTGAGATTGAGTACTCTGAGAGTGCGAGTACATGAGTTTATCACTCTGATGTGCTACATTTGACATACATAATTGGCATGTAGGCATAGAGAGGCATATCCTCATGCTATAGGGTATCGTGACATTCATGACTTGATATGCATATTGACATGTAGGCATAGAGATGTACTTTCCTCATCTGATAATAAAATATCTTATCGATTGTTGAAATATTTTGGCAAAAATCACAATTTCCTAATATACTCATATTTTTGTGATTTCGGTAAAAGATTTGTGTTTTACTGTCATACCTGAAAAGCATGCCTATTTTCCGTAACTGTGAACGAGATGAGCATAATATCTTTGAGTTATTACTTGCATTGCTTTTATTATATTGTTACGAGTTGTTCTTGGCTGTTGATGTTGGACTTTGACCGCTTCTCCGAGATCGTTACTTCTTTCAACCTAAGGTTGTGTTTGTTACTTATTGAGTACATGGGGTCGGTTGTACTCATACTACATTTATACACCTTGCGTGCAAACTTTGGAGCTTATGTTAGTGCATATGGCGGGAGTTGGCATTAGAGATGTACCTGTGTTTCAGTTATAACTGCCTTTTTGTCTTGGTAGCTTAGGATTTATAAATCTGTTTATGTACATTTTGAACAAATGATGTATTTATTTCATACCAACTTTGTAAAATATAAGTCTTAGAAGATCATGATTTGTACTACCAATCCTTAGGATTTTGAATAAAATTTCAGCTATTTCATTATTTAGTTTCTCTATAAATGTCTTTTGAATTGGATTATTACTAATTGTCTTACCTAGCCGGTTGGGCTAATTTCCATCACGACTAGTTGGATTTTGGTTCGTGACAAGTTGGTATCAGTGCTATAGGTTTATAGGTTCTTAGAGTCATGAGCAAATGTCTAGTAGAGTCTTGCGGATCTGTATGATGACGTCCATACCTATCTTCGAGAGGCCGCGGGACATCTAGGATAAAATTACCATCTTTCTTTCCTAATCGTGCGACATTGATTCATCTTGAAGCGTACCTCTTTGAATTCCTTCCACTCACTTGGATGTGTATGTGAGTGCTCGATATCAGCTGTGCATCGACAACTTGAGATTCCATGAATGATGTGCGAGATGTATTTTCTATGTTTTGGTGATGGGACGGTCTGGAGGACTTGATGTCGGGTTTTGACCACAGCTGGGGGCACAATGGTTTCAGTTATGTGAGTATGTGTTTTTGGACTTCTATGTCCGGTACTGTCCCTAGGAGTGGGGCTTATGGCTTGGTGTGTGGTTAGATGGTTATATGATGAGTGTGAATTGGACTTGGCGAGAATAGTTTGCTTGGGATGTGAAGAAGACCATTGGGAGCTTGATTTCTGTCTTGATGTGTTGTACGATTATGATTTGTGAGGATGAGAGAGCTTTCAGATGTACATTTATGGAATGGAGTAGATTCTCATGTCTTGTTGGCGAGTTCAGACTCAAGAAGATTAAATGATTGTATAGCGATTGTGGATGTGAAAGGGCATAGAGAGAGGTTAGTTTGAGGCTTAGCAAGTGAGTTATCTCCTGCAGAACATTCTGAGGTAGTGTGATTCTTATTATGATTATGTGGAGATCTTCTTTCTACCAGTGAATTACAGGCGTTGAAATTTGAGTTTGGATCTATTGATAAAGTCGACTTGACTGACAAGAGAATGAGTGCGAGCCTAGCATATGATTTGAGGTATTATATGGTTTGTGTCGCATGAACTTATGAAGGATTTAGTTGAATTTCAGTGCGGGATTATGGAGGTAATAGAGTTTGGGTATTGTGAGTTATTAGATGTTTTGTTTTATGGCTTTGAGCCAAGTGGGGGAGTCTATTATCGACGATTTGATTACACGGTGATGTGTTGTACTGATTTCGGTTTGAGTCATTTGTGGATCGATTACGACTTGCAAAGGTTGGTTTTGAGGATGACTTAAGCAAGGAAATTTCTGGACGCATTATGTACCTTATGGATATATGGAAGTCTTGGGAATGGTTTAGGGTTGCTGTTCATGATGGATGTAATGTACTAAGAAAAGAGATTCACTCGGTTGCTTAGAGGTGTGGATTACTTCTTTGGGAATTGGTGTGCTAACGGAGCACATGTTGTTCAACTCATTTTGACGGTGTGTTGGAGATTAGAATAGAATGGATGACTCCGGAGAAGGTTATAATGGAGTCAAGATTCATATGTGGCATTTGATAATTTTTTGGATTTGTATATGGATAAAATCTGAGATTTGCATCGGTTGGTGTTCGGACTCGTGGTATTTCCACATTAGTGAAGATTCTACATTTCAGTATCATAAGGTTAAAGGAAATACTTTCAGATTCACAGAAGGTCTCTTCAGAGTGGATGTCTCGGTTGTGGTACTTTTGGGGGCGCTTAAGAGAGAATACCGCGGATTATGGGCCTTAGGACGGTGTGGTTTTTATGCTAGGATCTCTCATGGTGAGCGTTAGGTTAAGGGTCGTAGTCTAATGGTAAGGAGAAGTGTCAACTTGAGGGTAATTCAGAAGGAACTCGGAGAAATATGACAGTTTGGTTGGTTGGATGAGCACGGTAATGGATATGATTAGTTCTTTGGGTACTTATGATGTGGTGATTCTCTACATATATTTTGTGGCAATACTCTTGGGTTTGGATATCTGTGTGGCTTGGTTGAATTAGAGGGATTTGGTTCTAATGGCTTGGTTATGTGCAAATGGGTTTCGAAGTGTTGTCGATGATTTCTGCCACAATTTGAGATGGATATTATCTGTAGGTATGAGGGGTACGTTGCGTGTCGTAATTTTCTCTTGGATGGGATCAAGTGGAAGGTTTCTGAATGATCGAGCATGTATTCTGCTTGTGACTCGGAGATGATAATGAGATTCTCGTATTTTTCACATGATGGCATGATACAGTGCGTCCTGTGGGATTGAGATTTGCATGTACAAGGTGGCGATTCAGTTTTGAAAGGAAGGTCATTAATTTTGGACAACATGGACGATTTCCAATGTTTATATGAATGATATAACTACTTGGTATTGACTGGGAAGGGTGTGCATTTCAGAAGGTGCACTGTGATCTGACTTCACATGCTTCATTGGTATTGCGGTCCTCGTCTGGTTGATCGACAGCTGATATTCAGATTTTTGCCATGTGGCGCGAGGGAATTTTGGAAGTATCTCTCATGGGATGATTGTGTACGAAATATGTGTTAGTCGTGGAGTTGGGATCGACTATGGTGATTCATGTGTTCTATAGATTTGGAGACTGAAAGTTCTCAGAAGCATATTGTTTGGGGTTGCGGACTGTGAAGATGTGGCCTAAGTTAGCCATATGGTGCTATGTATGATGGTTAGGTCGTTGTGGACTTTTGGAGGGCTATTTGTCCATTCGGGGATGATAGAGTTGATTTGGGGGCCCATTGGTAGGCCCAATGAGGATGTGTATTCTACACCGGGTCAGATTTTGTTGACTCAAAACTGTTAGTATTGAGCGGTGTGTCATTCGGTTAGAGTTGAGCTTGTTCGTGTTCTGAGATGTTTTATGTGTTACTCTTCTATGCTACGATAGGTGGTGATCTGTTAGCTAATTATATACTAGATGCGTTTATGGTTGGTCCTTGTAGCGGAATTCGAGTGAGATGGTTATTGGGGTGTGGAATGATTGACTACGCCTTGGTTATGGTCCTTTCTATTTGTGGTATATGGTGTTATTCACTTCTCCATGGTTATGGTCATGCACTTCGTGTACTTGATGTCGAATTGCATGTAGTTGTTGATTTTGAGCATTGTGGCTGGAGGTATTTCATATGGACCAGTGTTTGGATGGGGTCACACATTGCAGCGGGGTTACATTGGGGTATGATCTTTTGTGATAGATTCATGTGTTTTGGTTCTACTATGTGTGATGGGTCCATATCATTGAGTTAGGTGGTGGTACTTGTTGAGCTTGCGAGACAATTCTCTCATTTTTGAGTGCATTTGAGTTGTTGCTTATTGGTGCACGGATTGTACGGTTTGTGGATTTAGGTTGTATTGGTATGTCATGTCGATAGAATATGTGTGTTTGATGAGATGAGGTCATTGGACCTAGAATGGATGCTATCGGATTTGATTACGTTATGTTTGGAAGAATAATATCGGAAGTCGGCTTAGAATTTGGCTTTGGTTCTTGTCGGACAAGAGAGAGAGAGAGAGAGAGAGAGAGAGAGAGAGAGAGAGAGAGAGAGAGAGAGAGAGAGAGAGAGGGAGAGATAGAGAGAGCTCCATGGCTTGTTGGTCTGATGGGTGGTTATGAGATATGCGTGTTTCTTTCATCATCGGAAGTGTACGAAGGTTTTAAATAAGATTTTACTTGATTTGAGGTTCATTACCTATACCGGGTTTGATTTTGAGTAGTTATTGCGATCGAAAATTACTGCTACGAGTATACCAGTTATGTGGTATATCATGTGATTACATCTTGGATTATGTTTATGGCTTGATACAACTTGTTTAGACTTATAAAACATGTAGATGCGAGATTCAGGTCTTGCAAGGAATTCCGGATGTTGGAATTGGGTTCCAAGGTTTATGGGCTAAGGTTGAAGGAAGAGTCTTCGGTTAGGTTGAGTTGGTGCACTTATACTGATTAGGGTGACTTGGGATCACCCCTAGGTATGTGCATGGTAAGGTTACACAGTGAATTGATGGATTTGGAACGACTCTTGGCACGTTCGAGGACGAACGTATGTTTAAGTGGGGGAGAATGTAACGTTCCAACCAGGCGTTTTGAGCATTTGCATTCTGTTCAGCTGTTTGAAGTCTTGAGTAGATTTATATGATGTATTATGACTTGTGTGAATCATAGGTTTTGATTTTCATATTATTCGAGATTGGTTTGTAAGAATTTCATTCGGATGTTTCTAGAAGGTTTCGACACTAATTGCTAATGTTGGTAATTTGAAAGTTTAGAATGTTCATAAGTTTGACCACAAGTTGACTTTAATGATATCGGGTTCGGATTGTTATTTAGGAAATTGGAACAATTTCGTTATGTCATTTGGTACTTGTGCGCAAAATTTGAGGTCATTCCGAGTTGATTTGATATGGTTTGGCACGAGTATTGGAAGTTGAAAGTTCAAAAGTTCATTAAGTTTGATTTGAGGTGCGATTCGTGGTTTTGATGTTGTTATGCATTATTTGAGGCCTCGAGTAAGTCTGCTTTATATTATACGACTTGTTGGTATGTTCGGACGGGGTCTCGAGGGGCTCGGGGGAATTTCGGATAGGTTTGAGTTGTGTTGCACTGACTTTTGATGTTTTAATGTCGTTTCTTCAAGCATAAAGGGTACCACATTAATCAAATTAGCTCCAATTTCTATTTTGATTGAAGAAATAGATATGTATGATAATTACGGTCATCGAAAAAGAATCGTCCAATTTGGACATCGTACGAGGGAGTTATGCTTATTTTAGTGTCGAAGAAAAGAGCTGGTGCTTCACAGATACGAAGTTAGGTCCGCATCTGCGACCCTGCAAAAATTGGTCCGCAAAGCGGAAACGACTGCTGGAGATGCGCAGGTGCGGATTTTTGGTCGCAAAAGTGGAAATGCCTGTGTATTACAAAAATCACACTGCTTTCTTTTGGTATTCTGAGCATATCTAGAGTTTTAGAGCTTCGATTGAGGTGAATTTCACGACGTTCTTCTCGTATTTTAATGGTGTCAGTATCTAATCTCATTTTTTGTATTTAACATGATTCCAGTAGTTCATTTGTGAATTAATCCATGTTTTGATTAGAGAATTGAGGATTTTTTATCGAAAATATTTCTAAAGAGAATAATTGGGTTTGGATGAAATTAGTATGGTTGGACTCGTAATTGAATGAGTTGTCGAATTTTGTGAGTTTTTTCAGGTTTTGAGGTGCGGGCCCGAGTTTGAATTTTTGGTTGACTTTGGGCTTTTGATTAAAAATTCGACCTTTATCGATTGACTTTGTTTCCTTTGGCATTATTTGATATTTTTTAGTTGCTTTTGTCTAGTTTCGAGCCGTTCGGAGGTTGATACGCGTGGGATGGCATTTTTAAAGTATTGTTTCGCTTGCTCGGTATTGGATTTGGTTTGTTCAAAGTAAGTAACATATCTAAACTTGGATTTGAGGGTATTTAAACCTGGGAACTATGTTATAAGAGGTGTATTGAGGTCACACACATGCTAGGTGAAGAGCGTGTGGGCGTGCACCGGGAAAATCATGATTCTAGTTGACTATTAGACTATGACCAGACTTATTTTGTTGTTATATCTTGTTACATTCATGTCTCCCTACTTGTTTGATTATATGAGTTGTGAACCATGTTAGAAATCATGTTTATGCCATGTGCTTATTCGGTTGAGACCTAATAAGACTATTTATGTTGTTTTGAGTTATCTGATCTAACTTTATTTATATACTCAATCATGATTCTTCATTTGCATTTCATATTTCAATATTTGTTCATCATTCATTGTTACATTACATGTTATCTGGGCTGAGTGGTTCGAGATTGTGAGCCCTTGAGACTTTAGAGATTGATGACTGAGGTGGGCCTGAAAGACGAGTTGTGAATGTTATTTATGGGATCGCGCTGAACGCTGCAGCAGGCCATATTGACTTTATATCTAGTATTATTATTATGGACTGGGCTGCACGCCTAGCATGCCTTATAGGCATTATATTATTATTTATGGGATCGGATTGCACGTCGCAGCAGGCTATATTGGCTTTATATTAGCGCTTGGGCAGGATCCGTCCCTCCGGAGTCTAACATACCAGTAGTGAGCGCAGGTACTGTACAGTGCCGAGTGATTGAGTGTGATGAGTGGGAGTATGAGACAGTGAGATGAGTACTCTGAGAGTGCGAGTACATGAGCTTATCACTGTGATGCGTTACATTTGACATACATACTTGGCATGTAGGCATAGAGATGCATTTCCTCATGCTACTCCCTCCGTTCCTATTTATGTGAACCTATTTTCTTTTTAGTCCAAGCCAAAAAGAATGGTCCATTTTCCTATTTGAAAATAATTTACCTCTATGCAATGATTTATAGGCACACAAAATATATGTGCTTCATTTTACACCACAAGATCAAAAGTCTTCTCTCTTTTCTTAAACTTTGTGCCCAGTCAAATGGGTTCACATAAATTAAAACAGAGAGAGTATAAGGTATTGTGACATTCATGACTTGACATGCATATTAACATGTATGCATAGAGATGTACTTTCCTCGTGCTATATATGATAATAAAATATCTTATCAGTTATTGAAAGGTTTTTGAAAAAAATCACAGTTTCCTGATATACTCATATTTTGGTGATTTCGGTAAAAGATTTGGGTTTTACATTCATAACTAAAAAGCATGCCTATTTTCCGCAACTGTGAACGAGTTGAGCATAATATCTTTGAGTTATTACTTGTACTGCTTTTATTATATTGTTACAAGTTGTTCTTGGCTATTGGTATTGGACTCTGATTGCTTATCCGAGCTCGTCACTTCTTTCAATCTAAGGTGAGGTTTGTTACTTATTGAATACATGGGGTCAATAATACTCATACTACACTTCTACACCTTGTGTGCGGATTTTGGAGTTGATGTTGTTGCGTATGGCGGGAGCTGGCATTGGAGATGTACTTGCGTTCCGGTTATAACGGTCTCTTGTTGTTGGTAGCTTAGGATTTATAAATGTGTTTACGCATATTTCGAACAGATGATATATTACCATCTTTGTAAACTCTAAGTCGAAGCTCATGATTTGTACTACAAATCCTTGAGATTTTGTATAAAAGTTTACTTATTTCATTATTTATTTTCTCAGTAAATCTCTTTTGAATTGGATTGTTGCTAATTGACTTACCTAACGGGTTGGGTTAGGTGTCATCACAACTGGTTGGATTTTGGATCGTGACAGTATCTCCCCTTCGTGAAACTCCATACCTTTCTGAACTTACATGTTCATCACTCATCCATAAGGTTTGAACTCGCAAATGATGGTTTTTACTACCATTTGCAGCAGAATCGTACAGAGAAAGGAATATCGAAAATTCAAGTGGCTGAAGCTGAAGCAGCTACTTTCGAAGTAACAGAAAGATTTAGAAATAGAACCATCTGATTTAATTCATTTTCAATAGCCACGAGATGATCATCTTAGGGTGATCCTTTTGTCGACTGTTCAGAAGGGCCTAAATGTTTAGAAGGATAGCATCATCTTTACCAGCTAAAAGCATACCCTAGATACACACAAAGTACCAAAGTGAAGTAAATAGCAACATTAACTCAAAGGTGCCCTCTAAGGGATCTCATGCTATATCGTGTTTCTGATCAGCACCTGGCTGCAGACCGACATATTTCTAGGTTGGCAAGCTTATGAAGAGGGTGCAGATATCACCTTATGCGAATGTCACATCGGAATAGGAGAAAAAATAAAAAGCTTTATAAGGCACAACCAAAGTTCACATGGTACACGCGCTTTTGGGTTCGATAATAGCATAACTGAAGAGACAAATTTGTGAGGTTTATTGGGCCAAAGCAGACAATACATGACATAGGATTGGCCGTGACAATAATTATCCCCTTTGAGATTTTTACATGGCTGAACATTTAAAAATTATTTAACAAAATGAAATTACTTTTTGTTTATTTCATAAATAGCAAAAAGTTTTACAATCTTAGCATATTGTAAAGATTACGACAGAATGAGTGAAAGCACAAATTGAGGAATAATATAGTTAATTTTTCTCTAACTTCACGTTGGGTTTTGTGCTGGGTGGGGGGGGGGG
>ML312783.1:0-57526 GCA_005239505.1 Nicotiana paniculata | reverse complement strand
GGAAGGTTATTCCGTTTCATCCTGGGAGGATTTAATCCATTACCTTGGCAACTTGTGAGGGGGTTAAAATTCCTTAAGGACACACAAGGAAATTGTGGACTCGGAATATTTCTTATCGTTTACAGATTTCTATTTCTTCTAACAGTTTTCTAATTTCTGATTTCACATAATACCAACAACCACAACCTCAGAACCACAAGATCAAATGCTTGTGCTACTGTCTCTTTTACTTCACGATAGTCGTTTAATAGAGGTGAAATCTTTCGCTTCAAGGAGAATGGCATAACAAATGAAGATATATCATGTAAAACTAAAATAGGATGGCTGAAAAATGAATGCTGTTGGAGTATTGTGCATTCGAAAGATACTCAAAGTGAATGTTATGGAACAGTTGTGAGACCAATAATGTTACACGGAAGTGATATTAGGTCTCTAAAGCTCATAAACATAGAGACAAGATATGATGTTGAAATGTAGATTTTAGTATGGAAGTTCAGTCAAATAAAATTAAACAAGATGATATATGATCACACGACAAAAAGATCAAGTAGCAAGCGTAGAGAATAAAACAAGAAGAAAAGTTGCCGGAGTTGGATTGCACCAACCTTTATGCAACAATATGATGATTGAATGTAACAGAAAGAGAGGTAGACATAAATCATGAGAGGGAAGTTTCAAAAGAACACAATTTCTTATATCAAAGTGGACTTAATCAAGAGTAGAACACAAACGGAAGAAGCAAAGCAAAAGAACCATACAAGTGTCAGCTGTTTTTTATTGTTACATACACATTGGTCCAACATTCATTAAAAGACCTTTTACTCTAATAAGAGACCTGTGTATGTCTCTATAGGTAAAGTCTGAGATTTTGAGAACATTTAGCTTTTATGACTATTAATTTTCCTTGAAATATATGTAGAAATGGTGGCCCTACATTGAGCTAAATGGATATAAAAGATTAACATAGCCCCTCATAAATTTATTGAGGCCTAGTTTATGTTGAAAGAAACTGCACTATACTGTAATTTGTTCCATAATCCCTTATCCATGTTTCAGATGCCAATCGGAGCAATCAAAAGAAATTATGACCTACTTAGTTCCAAACTCCTTTTTTTTTTTTTTTTTTTTTGTGATCATGGATTCTTTATTCATTTTGGAATCAGATGAAATGCCGCTGATAACTCCACATGGAAAAATATCAACCTCCAAGAATCAAAAGATCATACCCCTTTTTCCATCACGATGATCATGCCAAAAAGCTAATCATGAAGTTAGGATATGAATTTAGATTATACATTAAGAGATAAGATTTTGAAGTCAATCTTACACATCCTTAAGATAAATGTATTAGTATATCAAGAAAAGACTTGCCTGGATTTTCATTTAGGTAAATCTCCAGCAAAGAGAGGACACGATGCTTGAAATGGACAAGCTGTGAATCAGCAGTTTCACCACCAGCCTGGTTCGTCCTTTCCATTATACATTTAGCAAGATATGTGTCCATGCCGAACATTGCATCATCATCCATTCCCTCATCAAAATCATCATCAGAAGCCTCAAGAAGTTCTGCACTTGCTGCCTCGATACCAACTAATGTCCCTGAGTCTGCCTGTCCATCATTCCTCACAGTCTCATCCATCGCTGCTTCATCCGAATCCTCGGCTTCTTCAATGCCAAGAACATTGTCATCGTTCTCACTGTCTGTTTCTTGGCGTCTGGCTGGTTTGAGATTTTTCTTTATAACACGCAACATCCGAAGTAACCCATCATCCGTGACATCATGGCAAAAGCATTTGAAAACCTAAAAAGACAAACACCTTTAAGTAGCTAAAGAAGAACTAGAAAATAACCTGAGCAATAGGAGCTGTTGCAGAAACTCACACAAACTCTTAGGTACTAGTATACATTCAACTGAAGAACTCTGTAACTAGAGATTTCCAACCATTCCATAATACAAAATACAAGCAAAGATATAAATAACACCTACATGCGCACTTTCCGAAAAATAAAACACAACAATCAACTTTCATGTATTCATATTATGCATCTGCTAAGCTCTTTGAATTGTAAGTATCGGTGATGGACAAAATAAGATAACTGAAGAACTATTAAGTTCTCTTCCACCTTTAAAAAGACAGACTGGAGGAGCATCAAAAGTACATGAAAAAGAACATTTTCCATAATACACAGACAACTCCGCATCGAAGAGATCAACTGCAGAATGTTCTAATGAGTTCCTATTTTTGATTGTGTCAAGTCAAAAAAGCTGTAAACAATATGACTAGTATTATTATAAGGTACTTTGACCTAGTGAAGATCATATCTTTTATCCATTTGACGAAAGATTAAAGCATTCAATTTTTTTGTTGGGACAAACCAAAAAAGGAAACTCCGTCAAAACAATAAGGAGTACACCATCGAGAGAAACACAATACAACAGGTGCATCCAGAATAAGGAATATAAAGAAGCAATGGATTCACTACTTTTTTCCTCATGGGATAATAAGGTTCATTTAAAAGAAACCCCATGCACAAGTATAGATAACAGGATGAACGGAGTTACACATTCAGTAAGATTTTCTCTTTGGTGTGAGCAGCTTGTATTGGTGCTAAAGGTGAACTTTGTGCTTTTAGTTTGTGTATTACATGGAGTTGAAGCTTCCAATCACATTTCAATAATTAGTAAGGACAATAGAAAAGGAAAGATATATGTCTGACAGCTAAATAGACCCAATCTTCCAACATGAGTAAATATCTAGTATCGAGCATCCATTTTGTTTCTCAAGAAGAATATTGTACTAGTCAAGTCCACACCTCCCAGCCCCATTCGAGAATAAGAAACAGAAATTCTTACACACATAATGCAAGGATCAGTATCCTTGAGAACAGCCAAGATTGCTATTGAAGCTAATGTCAAATACAATACGAAAACATACATTAGCTGTCACTAATTCATAGTGGTTTAGTCTTTACCAAAATCTGCTAAAAAAGCTACTGATTATATATAACAAGCACCACCAATTAGCACTCAGCTTTAAAGATAGATATAAACTTATATTTAAGGCTAGTTACACTTTCCTTTTTGCCTTAAAAAATTCTATTGGTTCTTCCTATCCACAGAGCCCACCAACACAGCTTGACCTATAGCTCTATCAGCAAATAACTTTTGAATTGTGTTTGAGTTGAGTATGAAAACATAAAAAGAACCCGTTATACTAAGGTCTAACAGTAGCAAATACCCCTCCATCCCGAAAACATAGAACTACTTTCCTTTCAGGCCGACCAGGAATAACTTGACATATTTCATAACTAGAAAGTTTTGTTTATAACAGTTGTGTCCGTACTAATTTGCGTGCACCTCGATATTCCATCGAGTATTTGCTCGTCACATTAAATAGAAAGTTCTACATTCTCCATGAATCAAACTAATATAGGAGAAATAGTGTATTAAATTAAAATATGATGGTTGACCGGAGAAGTGCTATCGAAGTGTTATGCAATAGGATGATACATACCAACGTGAAGTTCGAAAAAAGTGTTTTAAGACCAAATGGGAGAGTATGGTGAGCCTCTATGGTCCAATATATCCACAAGATCAGAAATGCAAATGTTAAATGAATGCCCAGTCATACAAGAGTAGACAAGATTAGAAATGATCACATTCAAAAAAAGGTACAAGTAGTACACAGGATAGATAAAATGAGAGACTGGTCACTTGAGAAGGTCTAGTCATGTCTTATGTCGACCACAAGATGCACCAGGTATGAGACCATGGTTATTAAAGGTGTTAAAAAAGGACGAGGTAGAACTAATATCACATGGAAGGAAGTTGCCTTGAAAGACCAACAATCTCTAGAATCGAGACGGGCTTAGCAAAAAATAGCTTACAATGATACCTATTAGATGGAATAAAAGTTTGGTCATATTGTAACGCCATTGCTTTAGGTCCAATCTTCACTAAAAACTTTTAGCTTTGTCGGAGATTTGTATGCCAATAGAAACTACAAAGAACTTTTGGTAACAAAAAAAGATTGAAACGGGTTTAAATGGAGCAACACGAATATTGAAAATTCATATTGCCTGACACCTATCAGCTTGAGATTGAGAAATTAGGTGATGTTGTAACTCAGTGTATACGCTAAAACATCCCTATAAGTAAAAATTCCTCTTTCTCTGTTTAAGTTTCTTCTCTTAATCAAAGTCGGTAAGGTTTTTCAGGATGGACTTGACATCATAACGCAGTAGGTGTAACAATGCATACGAAATATTGGAAAGCACTTCCTCAGGCCAGGGCTTTGGGGGATAATAGATCAGGGGAGGCACTGACAGGATATTATCCTTGCTTTTCAGTAATTTACCTTCTCAATAGATGCTTCCAGCCATTGGAAAGTGACTTTAAAACCCATCCTTTAGAAAAATCTGAGGTTCCTAGCGCTCTAAAAGGATCTTTATATTCTGCGGAACCAATTTTTGAGTTGCCATCTTGTTGTTTGACTCTGATCTAAAGGCTCCTCTGAAGCATGACCTTTATCCAGGAACGTGTCAACCAAGTTCTGTATGAGGAGCACTCATCCAGACTCAGTTTTAAACTCAGCCATCAAATCTTTCACTGTTTTTGTCCTGGTGATGCAATCAAATTTCCCGTTACTATGTTTCTGTAAAGCCATAATAACTGCTACTCTTCTAACATCGTCATGCTTGACCCACTCACATAATTCTGTCATAAAATATTGACAGGCTTTGAATAGATTAGAGTTTTTCTGGAAAGTACATCCATTAAGCAACGTACAACTTTGTAAGAGAGGACATTGCAGATGCAGGAAGCGGGCAGTTTTGGAAGGAGAAGCAGCAGCACAATGAGTGCCAAGTTCTTACAATCATGAGATGATGAAAGAATTAGTGATCCTTCAATGATAACTTCACAGAAGTTTTTAAGATTCTTCTGAATATCTTCTTCTGCTGAGCTACCCTTGCGGGGTTTTTTGTGCTTTTTCATGACACTTAAAGCTACTGAGGGATCAAACCATTTTACAACATTTTCAGGTAAGAGAATATTTACCAAGGAGTACCATACACTATGAGTTCCTGGATGGCAGAAATTGGACTCCTGCAGATCCATAAAGTCCACAGATCAAAATATGAACAAAGCTTTTCAAGGAAGGGAAATGAAGAAGTTTAGTAGCACCTTCAAGCATTCGGAAAGCAGGGACAGATGTTCAACAGTGAAAAGCCTGCTGGGGCTATAAGGAAAAGGCAGAAGTTTGCCAAATTCTTTGTCATAGACACCAAGCTTTCTCACGTATAGCAAGAGCAAGAAGTAATGCATCAGGATTTCCAACTTCTGATGCACCTTCAAACCACTCTTTAAGTCCAGGGGCTTCAAGTATATGATTCGGCAAAGCTTCAACAGGCAACTGACATGACAAAATATGTATGTTGATACAGCTAGATAGAATACAGCTTAAGGAAAGAACCAAAGTAGAGAAAGAAGGATAAGATGATAAAACACAAATACACTAAATTCAAATAGTTAAACCAGCAACATGACAAAGCACATTTTAGAGTAATAGTAAGAGGTGATATTTTTTCGACAGGTAAAAGCACCTTCATTGCACGACAGCACTAAGAAGGGATATATATAAGCTCATATAGAGTTTGCAATGACGAAAGAAAATCCAATCAGTGAAGCTATTTCAAGTAATAACTAAAGTGTACATGCTTTGCATAAATTTGCAATTCACAGGCTCGTAAAAGTTATTGACCTTGTCGACCAACTCCAAAATAATTGAGACAGCAGGCTCTTGAAAGTAACGCTTTTCTGTTGCCAGCGAGACAAGAGCCAATAAATTCTTTTATATAAGGAGTGTTTTTATCAGCAATCCACTCTAAAGTTAATCTCCCTGATCTTGCAATAGCTCCACAAGCAAACAAGGGTCCAAAGTCGTCCTAAAACCCCCACATAAAACTGTCAAGCCAGCACATAAGAGAACTGATAAGTTCACAAACAAAGGAAATCCTTCCTACCTCCTTCATGGAAGAAGAGATAATTAGTTTCAACAGTGCATCCAGTTTTATGCATGGAACTGCACCAATACTGTCATGCCTAATGCAAATCCTTGCCTTGCACACTGCACATATAAGAAACTGATAGAGCTTATTGAGACAATCATGGCACATAGAACTATGAGTAGAGTAGACATCTTTTCACTAAACCTTCAGTATTTCACTTAACCTTTAAATTCAAAACGTTGCAGCATATAGCTATTAAAATAACATTTGTAAAGGTAAAGACAGGAGAGCATAGTCTAAGTGTCTATTGTACGACACAAGTTTCCAGAATGAATTTGCTTTTGTCACCCCTAAAGATATTAGTCTCCATTAGAATTTCAATTATAAAATGAAGATGGAAAGGCGTATAGCCCCTATTTAAGCTGACAAATTAAATAGTAACAATAATTAGGCACTTATTATTTTCAACAGAACTACAGAACGATTATACTACAAATTAGACAAACACACACTTCTCTTGATGAAGAAACGCCACGAATGAGCCTCCGAACTGCATATCTCAAAGAAGGGGCACAGTTATTCAACCCATCATCCTTTTCAGCTTCCAATTTGAGCTCACCATCAACCACCTCCTTGTTCTCCAGATTATCATAAGCCTTCTGAATTTCAAGCAACTTAACAACTAAAGCCTGAGCAGCTGCTTCTCTAATAGATACCTCAGCAGCTGCAAGATCTGTAAATAGACGAATGTCAAGCTCGGGTAACCCACTAGTAGTAGTAGGAGAAATCTCCGTCCTCTCATTACTTCTCGAGTCAAGAGAAGCCAACATTTGTTTATGCCAAGCCTCCGCTCTTTTCTCGGACTTGGTTCTGAGCCTCTCTTCGTCTACAGCTCTTTTTATCTTCTTTCTCTCCATAGGATTGGCAGGTTCCTCCCCTGCTCCAGCCTTTCTCTTTTTCTTGTTTTTCTTCATTTTCCTCCCCACAGTTTCCATGATCATAATGCCAACGTTTGTCTGCCCATCAAAAAGTTCAAGTTGAAATGTACTAATAAAATAATTCAGTATATTTTATAAAATCTAAAACAGAAGAAGAATTTGCACGTTCCTAAAATTATCTTGGTGGTTTCTGAAATACAGAAAGTCAGAGAAAAATAGTTTCCTAATGAAATTAAAACAACATCAAGCTTGAAGTTTCTCGAAAATCATATACTTCCTAAGAAAGAAAAACATAAATTGATGAAATTATTTCATTGATTCCTGCACAGCCAACAATTAAAGAATATAAAGTATAATACACAACACACTGTTATCCTATCAGTAATTTTAAACGCGAAAGCCAAAATATCAGCTAACCATGGCCATGCACTAAGTAGTAAGTAACAATGTTCAACTTACACATTCATTTTTATGGTAGAAAACTTCGCAAGTAGATTAAAAGTACTACTACATATTTATATTGCAAATTTACACGAGAATAAACTGATGAAAATATCTATAATTTAACTGGATAGATAATAAAAGAGATACTCACAAGTCACATACAGTTTGATTCCGCAGGCGGAAGAAAAGACAAAATTACATTATATATCACTTGGGCCACACAACCCATTGGAAAATAGCCCACGTTTGAGGTCCTTTCCTGATTTAGCTCATGTTGTAAATGTTTTGAAATTTCTTTTTCATCCGGCAGCCTACAAATATAATAATCGTTGTTTTAGTTTTTCTTATTAAATTTTTTCTCTCTCTCACACTCTGTTCTTCTCACGCATTTAGCACAGACGTACGAAGGCAAAACCTTCCTCCATTGTTGCATTTATTGTGATTTTTCGAGCTTTACTCTTGTTTTTAGGTAATTTTCGTTTCAGTTTTATGCTTTTACCACTGTTTTGGTTTTAATTTTTGTTTTATTTTTAGTTTTTTGGCTTTTTGATTTTGATTTTTTTACACTGTTGTTGTGTTTCCCATTCGATTTTGTGTTCTTTCTTTCTTCGTTCTGGACCTTAACTTGTTGCATTCTTTATTATTTCAAATTTCAGAGTAGAATTTATTTTTTTAGTTTTGTTACAATTTTGGAAAATTGGCCTCTGCTTTGTATTCATGGCCTTTATTTTTTATTTTATTTTTGTTTTCTATCATTTGTCTTCACTTTTGTTAAAGCTTTTTTTGTTTTATTGTAGAAAATGCGTTTAAAAATTTCTACTAAAAGTCGTATGAAGGTTGCTGGAAAAGGTGTTAAAATTGATTTTGCGAAAACATCGAGTGACTTGCCCTCAACACCTGATTCTGAAGCAAATGGGCATGTTCAGACCCCCGATGATGATGAATTTGAGTCTCCTCCTACAAATTAGTCTCAATAAGTGAGCAGTCGAATGACTCGTTCGCAAACAAAGAATACTCCTGCTCCAGTTAGCATTGTTAGAATAAGGAGTACGAAATCTAAAGAAAAGCTGAAATTTGATTTGGCTGCTGAAGATGATGTAGGACCCAGCGTTAAACTGAAAAAGAGAAAGATCCGGGACGTTAATCATAAAAAGAGCAATATCGAGGATGTTAAGCATAAAAAGAGCAAGATCGAGGATGATGGTGAGAGTGGTCTTGACTGCATATCCAAAGAACAAATGATTGCTACTCGCCGCAAATTGAAGGAGAGAAAAGCTAAGATGAAGGTATTCCCTGTGTTGCTATTAATTTTATACATCCTTATACAGTTTTATACGTAGTTATATAGTTTTTTATACATCTTTATACAAGAACTGCTACACTGATTTATTCATGTTTATACAATAATTTAGTATAGTTTGGGTTCCTGATTTCTTTTTTGTTGTTTTTCCATATGCAAGGTTGGAGTCTTCTATATACAATCATCTGATCATTTTCACAACAGGATTAGTTCCCATACTGAGGCTGATATTGTCATCATTTTGAAGCAATGTTTGACTGACACGCAACTTCAAATGTTCCGTGCTAGCTGTTTTGGCTACTTCTTTGACCTGACTCAATTTAAAATTCAAAATCAACTTACTCATTGTATACTATTAAGGGAAGTCGTCCCAGGGCGGGAAAGGGAGTTGTAGATTAAAAGTAATGGTTGTTTGCTGCGGTTTGGCATTGGCGAGTTTGCTGTTATTACCGGTTTGAAGTGTGCTGAAGAAGACGCCACTATCTATGACAAACCATATGTCAATAGGTTGCTAAAAGAGTATTTTCCAGGAGATGGAAAAAGGGCTATAACGAGGAGGCAACTTCTTGATCGCTTCAAGAAAAAGGACTGGAAGTCAGACGAAGATGCGTTCAAGATGGCCTTGATGGTGTTTGTCCATCATTTCATATTCTCAGATGCCAATAATCATAGTATCAACAAAGATGATTTTGATATCATTGAAAGGGATAAATATGAGACCTATGCTTGGGGAAAAAATTCATTTGAAGATTTTTTAAAGACAATGAGGGACAAATAGTCTGATTATTTGACAATGTATAAGCTTGGAGGTTTGCCACTTGCGTTACAAATATGGTTTTTTGAGTGTTGCTCTATGGTTGACAAGTATCTAGTTGTTCGCGTTGGCACAAATGTGCCACACATTCTTAATTGGAAAGTCACTGAAACTCCATCATATGCGGATTTAATTGGCGGGGTGATCATGTCTAGTATTGACAAGGTAAACATTTTGTGCCATAATACTTCTTCGTATATGAGTTAAGTTTTTTTGTAAGTATGTATAATTATGAATATGTCACACTTTTCTTTTTTCTACTATTGTAATCCAGTTTTTCTTATTGTAGTCGAACTATATGAACATTTCCCCTACTCGTGAAGAGATGTAAATTCTGAACATCGCCACGCTTTTTGAAGTTAATGCCGATGATGTTGCATCATGGGATGTGCCTGCCTTTCACACTGCATCTCCACCTTGTCCTCAGAATATGGAGCAACAGTCTAAACAACCTTATCCTCAGAATACGGAGCAACAGTCTAAACAACCTTATCCTCAGAATACAGATCAGCAGCCTAAACCGAGTTATGACCCTTCGGCGCGCATTGATCTGTTGAATGCTGAAGTTGAGAAATTGAGGAGTGCTGTTGGAAAGGTACTGCATGTTTAGATTTTCTGCAGTTTATCGGTACTGTATATACATAATTTTTTTGTTATAAACATGGTTGTTGATTTACTTCTTTTGTTTTTGTTATTTTTTTTTGTTGTGGTTGACTGATACAGTTACGACACTCAACAATTATGTAGTTTCTTCCTTTGAAAAAGTGTTCAGTTTTCTGAATATGAAGTAAACAAAGCAAACGAGGGAGGAGGTTTCTGATTCTAAGGTAATTTTACTGATAAAACCAAATCACTCAATACCTATGCCTTCTCTGAATCATCGCTCAAAAAGTTATGCCTTCTCTTTCTATTATTTTTTAATAGATTCGTCAGTGTGTGTCTGATGAAAATACATCTGGTCTTGGCGAACATGATGGCTATCAATTTGATGTTGTTCCTGACTTTGTTGAGCAAGTGAATCAAGATAACATGCTAGCTGACCAAATAGATTTAGGTGTTAAAGCAAACGAGGGAGTTACTGATGGTGTTGATCATGGTATTCTTCTACATTTTATCTTATTTGTCTGATTTTTGTTTTCTTCATTTTGAAAGTTTTTTATTATTGTTTTCTTCAGGTGATGTCAAGGGTGATACATTTTGGTATGACATTGGCAATGAAGATTTAGCTGCACTACAGATGTCGCAAATTGTGCTTCACAGACCACCTGTCATAGACGTAGAAGATGATTATATTTCTCCTCAACAGTCGGTTCGACAGAAAATACCAGGAAAATATGCCAAATCTCCGTATTTGCCAGTTTTTTATTCGGGGGCATCAGGCTTGGCGCAAAAGCTAATTTTTGATATCAAGCATCCTTTCACGATCGAAATTGATGATTTTGATCTCTTGTCTCCATTGGCCAAAGATTTTTGCGCGTTTGTTGATAATGGGATGGATACGAGGCGAAGGTAGTAACTTTCTTTAAGATTTCATGTTCTGCTTTTATACTTGTCATTGAAGGTAGTTCTGATTACTTTTTTTTTTTTTTTTTTGATTTGAAGTGCCAAAAATATTTATACCAATGAAGTAAATAAGCTTGCCGAAGCTTTTATTTTTGGCTCGTGACATGTGGACACGAAGGATTGGTTCCACTCACTTGCGTATTGTGGTCGACCTTTGATTGACACGGTATTTATTAACTTTCTGTTCTAATGCCTTATTTTATTTGTTGCGTATCTTTATTGTTTGAGATCGCCATAGTGTATACATAACTTTGTATAATCAAATGCAAGATTTTTGTATAATGATGGTATAAGATTGTATAATCTTGTACAAATATGTATAACTCTGTATTATAGTGTGTAAATTTGTATAATTAAAAAATCTGCATCATATATTAATTTTTTTGTAGTATTTTGAATCATTTAGTAGTGATGGTTGTTTTTATTTTATTTTTCTTGTATCAGCACTTGGATGTCCTCTTTTACTATTTGAGAAAAAGGGAAAAAGTGTACCGTGGCACACTGTTGACCACATATTATTCCCTATTTATGTCAAACGCGGAAGAGCGAAATTGGGCCACTGGGTATTGGGGTTATTAACATTCATAGATAGGTGCATCCACATCTATGACTCCAACCGTGGAGCAATTAATGTTAGACTTGCTTTGGATGATGCAATACCTTATGCAATTTTGATACCTTACTTCTTGAAGAGTTCTAACTTTTATGTCGAGAAGAAGGGCATTGATTGGAACAATGGTGAATATATCGATAAATCCCATTCTGATACTTTGCAGATTAATTTGGTTAATAATATGCCACAACAGATCAAATGGTAGGTTAATCTAAGTTGTTTTACTATTTTACTATTTGTGTACCTATTTACAGTAACATCCTGATAATCTGATTTTTTTAAAATACAGTGACTGTGGGGATTTTGTTGTTGGCTTTGTTGAGTATTTCATCCTGGGTAAGGAAATTCGAAAAGATAATTTTGACATTGAGACACTTTGCACCAGGTGGGGATCTCTGTTGTGGGATTATGGAAGGAAAAAACAACAGTCCGATGCAATTAGTGGTGATGAAATCACAGGGAGACTTTTCAGGAAGAGGAGGAAGGGACGACCGAGAAAGTAGTTCTGTTTTTTTCATTTTAATGTAGTTTTGCTATGTATCAGGAGTTGTTTCCTAGTTTTGTCTAAGTACTATTCTGCTACTTGTGAGATAACCTTAAAGGATATTACAAATGATTTTATTTTTGTGTAATTTGTGGTAGTTGTTACTAATTGTGGTTGTTAATTAATTACATTTTAATGAATATTTCAGTTGCTTTTTCCTTTAACAAAGTATGAATTTTTCATTATTGTTCCACTTTTGTCAATGTTGCAGGGTTTATACATATGTATACAATAATATAAATAGTTATACAGTTTTATACAAACTTATACTCTCATTTATACATCTGTATACATAAAACAACATTGATTTTTTGCAATTCTGTTTTGCATTTGTACAATAGATCAATATGTTTAGCACCACTAAAAACAGCAACACACTATTATTGAATAATCAAAACATGGATAATGAAACATATTTAGCATAATTGCAACATATAGTGTAAATTGAAATTTTTTATTGACGTTTGTAACTCAATTGCTTCTGAAACTTAACTACTCAACATTTGTAACTCTATTATTTGTGAAACTTAACTACTCAACATGACAACATATGTAATAGAAAGTGTTATGATTTCAACTATTTATCTTGGTCGATTCGTACATGTTTTTCTATTGTGGCCACTTTGTCCACACATAGAGCATGAAAAAGCTCTCTTAGACTCTTTCTCTGAAGCATGTTTGAGTCTTTCCTTTCTTGGCCTTCTTGCATTTCTTCTCCCTTTAGGTGGTAGGATCATATTTTCCAGCACCTCTGTTGGGATTACCCATAAACTTTCATCTGGCGTCGGATTCACTGAAAATTCATAAGTCTTAAGGATTTTATCCTTCTTGTAGTAAAAAGAGCAATACTGGCCAGGTTTCAACTGTTGGTTCTTCAAAACGCCCAAGCATGCGGACATGGAAGTTCATCCATTTAAAATTTGCCGCAACTGCATGTTCCCTCTTCAAGGCACACTATGTTTCGCCTTACCCCTTCAAGCACAGTATATAACTGCTCCATAGCAGGCCTTACCTGCAAAAGTTTTTAAAAAAAAAAAAAGGTAAATCACATTATACATTATTATAGAGAGTTATACATCCTTTTACAATCAGTAAAATGCAAGTCAACAGTTCCATGTTTGATTCATTTTATCGTCATTTGCTCTGATGCAATCAGATTTTCCCGAAGGAGTTTGTCGTACTTTTTGCCAAGCTCTGTAGATGTCTCCATCGCACTTTTTTGGTTTTTGTTATTCCACTGTTGTAACAAATTTGTCATATACTCCAGCAATCGCATTACTGGTAACTCTCTAGCATCTTTGTTTGCTGCATTAATTGAATCTGCAATATTGGAAGTCATTACCATCGACCTTTTCACTTTGGAGTATGCCCTAGACCACCTTTCGTAGCCAATTTCGAATAAGTAAGGTTGCACCCTCTGATCAATTTTGCACATCTCTGTCATATGGTAGTCAAACTTCTCTATCGTGTAAGCTCTAGCCAAAGCGAAGAAGATATCCTTCAATTGTTTGTGATGTTTCTTGAATGTGCGCTTTACATTCTGCCACAAGTGAAACATGCAAATATAATGTGGAACTTCTGGGTACACAACTTTTGTTGCATTGAAGATTCTTTCATTTCTATCTGAAACTATACACATCCCTTCTCTAACACCAAAAGTACTCTTTATCTAGACGAAGAACCACTTCCAAGATTTATTGCTCTCTGAATCTACAATTGCATATGCAAGTGGAAGGATTTTTCCTGCTTATACAAAATAGATATTAGGATTCAGTCAATTATACAAATATTATACACAGTTAGTTATACACGAATATACAAATTTGTACATACTGCAAATTTTATAAAAAAGGCAGTTGTGAAATCCTATACACGTTTGTACATGAAACTACAACATTATACAAATTGCAGAAACAAGGTAGGTGCAGCCAACTCACCAGCTCTATCCTGTATGCAAGCAGTTAATATTGTACCCTTATATGATGCTTTAAGGAAACTTCCGTCAACAACCATTATCGGTTTGCAATTCTCCCAACCCTTGATAGATGCATATATTGAAACATATGCATAAAGAAAGAATCCATCTTCTGATTTGTGCAACTTTGTAACCGTTCATGGATTTGTATGCTCCAACATATACAAATACCTCGGCAGCTCCTTATATGAATCACTCGGATTCCCTCTTATCATTGCCATTGCTATCTCTTTAGCTCTCCATGCTTTCGTGTAACTCACTTCAACCCCGTGTTGCTTTTGTATGTCCTCTATTATATCATTTGCGGTGTAAACTTTTTTTGGATTAACATACTTGTCCTTGACTATACTAGCAATTACACTCGAAGTAGCTTGACGTTGTGTTAAGTATCTTTCACCATAGCTGTATGTGTGATTATTATTGTAACTTCTCACCTTGAATATATTTTCCTTTTAAACGGCAAAAGATTTGAAACTCCAAGCACAATTGTCATCCACATACATAAGGTGATACCTAGGATTAAAGATCATTTAACTTCTAAATACAATTTTATATAAAAACATAACTAGACATATATCAAATTTAATACCTTTATAAAAATATATACTACTTTATACATATTTATACATATATATAACAGAATATACAACTATTGCCATACCTTGTTGCACTTGATCTCTTCACCTTGAATTGGAACCTCTCGCGTACAGCCAAGTTCTTCATTATAGTGACAACTGTCTCTTTATCTTTATAAACTTGATCCTCCTCAACAAATTCGTTTAACACATTATCTATTATACCCATGTTTTCAATAAATTCGATATCACGCATAATTTTAGTGCTATCAATTGTGGATACATCTGCACAATTGGAACTTGTAGCAACCAAACAACTGGAACTTGTAGCAACCAAACAACTGGAATTTGTAGCAACCAAACGATTGTCATAAATCTCTTATAGAGTCACATACAATGGGTATTTAGTGAAATTAAAGACTTTCTTCTTTAATTCGATATACACCTTAACACTCGTATCATTGTAAATCAGGATCAGTGGCAAAACATCCTTTGGGAGAAAGTTAATCTCTAATGTGTTTAACTCCGAATCAATTCTAATCTGTTTTGAAATCGCTTCAGCTAAATTGTTGTAGCTGAATGTCGACTCGATTATTACACAATCGTTGACGAAATTGATAAACTTGTTGTCTTCTCATTCACCGCTATGAGGAACGTAAACTGGAAAAATCTCCCTTGAACAAAAAGTTGAAACCAAAATTGCGCAAAAATGAAAATTCCGCTGATTGCAGCAAAAAAATTTCACTTTTCATGTTTGATTTGCTGTTAATTCGAGATGAAGAAGAATTTCTAGGTTTTTTGGGGTTGAATTTGTAGATTTGGGGAAGAAGAATGGAAAGAATAAGAGAAAATCTTGCTGAAAGATACAAAATCCCGCTTTTGAATCCCAAAAAACGAGAATAACGCCCTTTTTCAGATATGGGCCTGTTATTTTTGGGCTACTCAATTGTAAATTGAAATATGGGCTATAAAGTTGAAAAGTAGGCCGTCCAGTTGTTTTAATATGAAATTTTCCCTGAAGAAAATGGCGAAGAGTTTCCTATCGGCCAGGGAATTGAAGGAGAAGTAGATTTATATAGGTATTGGCTCTAATCCCTATTTGTTTTTAATCCAGCGGGGCCTACAACAAACGTGAAGCATGGGCCAAGGTTTATTCATTCTAATAACATATTTTTACATTCCTATACACTATAGTAAAAATTATACGGGGCGCCTTATTTGGTCACCCCATTTAACCTATATCCATATTTTTAATATTTAACTTATACCCTAATTTTACAACTTCAGGCACCTCCTTCTTCCTGCTACCTATGCGCTCCTTTCTTCTTCCAGTGTTTAATCGCACGTTTAAGGAGTTTGGATTAATATGGCACTTGACAATAAAACTTCCGCTTATTTAGTGCTGAAGTTTTTACAAATGAACTAAATAACTTCAGTATCTTCTGCTGAACTTTTTTGAAAAATCTTTATGACAAAACTAATGAATCTAGGACAAAACTTCAGCTTATTTAGTTCTGAAGTTTTTACAAATGAACTAAATAACTTCGGCATCTTCTGCTGAAATTTTTTGAAAAAGCTTTATGACAAAATTAATGAATTCACGACAAAACTTCAGCTTATTTAGTGCTGAAGCTTTTACAAATTAACTAAATAACTTCAGCATCTTCTGCTGAAGTTTTTGAAAAAGCTTTACGACAAAACTATTGAATTCAGGATAAAACTTAAGCTAAAACATGTTAAAGTTAAACAAATAGAGAACAAAACTTCAGCTAGTAGAATGCTTAAGTTCAGCCGTGCGTGATTGTCTTTGCTACTTCAGGCCCGTATGCCTGAAATTTACACGCAAAATGGGTACGCTTGTAATATTTTTTGCAAAGCGGGTATAAGTTAAAACGTGACCCAAAAAGTGGGTATAGATGCAAATCCCTTACACTATATGAAACTATATTACCTTCCCTACTCAAGTTTTACTATAATTACATTTTATATACCCAATTACCATTTATGTACATTTTAAGGGAATTAATAATATTAATTAGTGTCCTAAAATAACTCTAACGTATCTTCCACTCCCTGCGCGTTTCTCTCTCCACATCCCATCCCCTCCCCCACGTATCTTGCACTCACCCACGATTCCACCATTAACAACCATTAAAAGCTTTGAAGCTTTGAATTCGAATTTGAGTTTTCAAAAAATATTATTGTTTGAATTGAGTGTTGTTGCAAAGAATTGGGAATTCTCTCTACGTCTCTCTCTATCTCTTAATCCCTAATTTCAGTAATGTGAAGCAAATGAAAAGAGAGCGGTAATTCCACCATTGACATCCATTAATAAGGGTGGCATTTGGGCCGGTTAGGCCCGGGACCAGCCCAGGCCCGCGAGCCCAAATGGGTAGTGGGCCTAAACGGGCCTAACCGTTTAATACCGGGACCGGGTGGGGGTGGGCTTCCAAGTGGGCCGGTCCCTTAATATAGGCCCGCGAGACCGGGACCGTTTGGGCCCGGGACCGACTGGTAAGTGGGCTGGTTCGATCAGTCCTAAACGGTCCTAAGTGGGCCTAAACGGGCCCAATGAATCTTTTTTTTTTAAATTCTGCCAAAATGGTCGTTTCTAGCTGTTGGTTGATTGAAAAAATGGCAAATTCTAGTCGTTGGCTATTTATAAAATAGTCATTTAACCCCCTCAACTTTGTTTTAACCCCAAACTTTTTATAATTATATTTTTTTCATATTTTCAACTATAAATACCCCCTCATTCTTTTATTTTTCTCACAAAATCATCAATCTCTCTCATTTCTCAAACTCAAATTGAAGTATTCAAGTTTTCAAGTCTTCATTTATCTCTCATTTTTCAAACTCAAATTCTCAATTCAAGTTAAATCATGCCCGGTGATTCTAGAGTGCGCTCATATGTTTGGGAACACTTTAATGTAGTAGAAGAAAATAAATGTTTACATAGTAAAGTACAAGAACTGTGGTCGAGTCTTCACTCATTGTCCAAAGTTAGAGGACGCAGGCTGTTTAAGGAGGCATATAAAGAGTTGTCTTGCGCGTTCTCTAGACATTCGTATTTAAGATTTTAAGTTGATTTGAGAAAATTTGTGTTATTTTAAAATTATTAGACGTATTATGCTTAATATTTTGTTTGTTAGATTAATTTGAAGTATTATTAATTTATTATGCAATGATAAATGCAAGTTTGAACNTTGTCACGACCCAAATTCCAACTCAGGTCGTGATGGCGCCCAACACCGGAGTCGGACAAGCCAACATCAGTTTACTAGCAAGATTACTTTACTTATTTAAATATTTAAGTGCTTGACAAATTTTAGATTTAGAATCATTTTAAGAAAACGGTCAAGTGATGCAACTTGATTAAATGAACTCAAAAGATCGTTTGCCAACATATGTAGTGTAGCCAAAAATATTAGAAAAACCAACTACGCGTGCCAAGACCTAGTGTCACAAGTCCACAGGCGACTAGTGGAATATACAAAGTAGACAAAATAAATATACAATTGTCTGAAAGGGGTAGACAAAAATATTCAAAAATAATAGAAACTCCACAGTGCTGCTGAGGAACACCGGGAAGGGCAGCTCACCGTGTAGTCTAGTCCAGTAAGTACTCTCACGATCGCGCTCCGGTATGATAACTAGATGCACCAACCTCAGAACTTGTACAATTAAGTACAGAAGCGTAGCATGAGTACATATAGACAAATATGTACCTAGTGAGTATCCCGTCTAAACTCGAAGAAGTAGTGACGAGAGGTAGACGTATTACTCATTACGGTCATTAGCAATAATATAATTAAATAGGTTTAATCAGGATTAGCAATTATGGAAATCAAGTAGACATGGAATATCAAGTATATGAACTACCGCCTACCGCAAGTGTAAAATAACAACATTAATACAAGTCCAAAGCCCCCTACCACATAGAACAATTCATTTGACAATATTAATAAGACTCTCAGTAAAATACATAACATATAGTATGCCGAGGCATAGGGCCGAAGTGACACGAAAATTTAAATGTGCACTGCCGAAGGGTCGAACGACTCGAACTATAGATGCATATATTACCTCGCTCGCGAATCGATCGTGCGACGCGGCTAACATAATATAAGGCTACCCCGCTCACAAATCATACATGCGACGCGGGTGCTCGTATAATTACATAGAATTTTTAGGAAATTCAGGAAATATGGAGTTCATACTTGGAAAACAAGAATCATGGCAACAACAAGATTTAGTGTAACCTTCCATTTTCTCATGCTAGTTTCAAGGATAATAATCGACTAGGAATACATGCAGAGATACAAGTAAGGCATATAAGCATGCTTGTGAGTCCTAAAGACTACCCGACATAACAAAGTAGTAGCTACGCAAGGACTCTCGTCACCTCGTGCGTGCGTAGCCCCCGCAAATAAGGACAATTCAATCATTTATAATTACCTATGGGGACAATTCCCTCTTAAAAGTTTATAAAAGAGACTCACCTCGCGTATAACCTACTTCACGGGTCAACAACGCGCCCGAAACTCCAAACTTTACACCCGAGGACTCGAATCTAATCAAATATTATATAAATACGTCAATATACACTCAAAAGTATGAAATTCTCTTACTAGCTTAGCCAATTCATCTTTATTGAAGAAATCCCAAAATAAACACCCGGGCCCACATGCTCGGATTCTGGAAATTTTCGAAGAAAACACTCACCCATAGCCTAAGGGCCATTAATATATAGTTTTTACATGATTTCATGGTAAAAAGGTGGTGAAATTCTCTAAAGCTCATCAACCCTAGGTTTTCACCCTAACCCCTTTGATTTCCACTAATTAGGTGTTAATCTACCTAAGATTTAGTGTAATAATCTAGCATTTAAATGGAAATTACTTACCTTTTAGTAGCTAGGCCGAATACCCTCTTGAAAGCTCTCAAAATCGCCAATGGAGGTGAAGAAAGTGGTGAAAAAATGGTTGAGTCCCGAATTAAATGGGCTCACTGCCTTCAGTGACCTCGCACCTACGGCTCGAGGACCGCACCTGCAAGCCATTGGTCGCACCTGCGGATTTTGGCAAGGAGCCTGGGGATTGCACCTGCGGTCGAAATTCCGCACCAGCGGACCCGCTCCTGCGGAGAAGGGTCCGCACCTACGAAGGTAGGAATTTCCTCCTGGGAGTCGCACCTGCGAGGCCTCGACCGTAGGAGCGGTCTCGCACCTGCGATCTGGGCAACCGCACCTGCAGTCACACCAGACTTGGTGCACCAGCAGCTGAAACTGCTGGTTTTTTGCCCCGTTTGGTGTCCGGGAGGAACCTGGGCCCACCCGAACCCCCGTGCAATTATACCAACAAGTCCTAAATCATATTACAGACTTGCTCGAGCCTTCGAAACACCCAAAACCACGCTAAAGCTCAAAATCACTCCTCAAAACCCCTAGAATCAAACTTAAGAATTTTCAAGTTCTTGAATTCGGTTTCAATGCGCCAAGTTTTGCAAGAAGTCATAAATGACATAACGGAACTATTTCCGGTCTCGGAATTCCGTTCGAACCTCGATAACTCAAAAACACATTCCAAACCAAATTATGAACTTAAGGAAACTCTATTTTTGCTATTTGGCATCAAAATGCTCCCGGGTCATCCAAAACCCATTCCGGACATACGTACAAGTCCGAAATCATCATACGAAGCTACTGAAATTGGCAAAACTCGATTATGAGGTCGTTTACTTCGAATGTTGACCGAAGTCAAACTTGGCCTTAAATTCAAATCTTAAGGAAGCAAGTGTTCCTATATTACCCTATACACTTCCGAATCCCGAACCACCCGTCCCCGCAAGTCATGAACACTGAAAGCCGCTACAGGAAGTCTTATTTAGGGGAACGGGGTCCGAATGCGAAAAATGATCGGTCGGGTCGTTACATATATAGTATATATAGATAAGTTATTCTATATATATTTATATATAGAATAGTATAGTATATATAGATAAGCTATATAATTTACAAGAAATTACTTTAGATAATTTACAAGAAATTACCTTATATAGTATACTCTCTATATATATAAGATGTATATATAGTATAGTATTATAGATATACTAAGTGTATAGTATATAAGCTATATAAGCTATATAATTTACAAGAAATTTCCTTAGATAAAAAATTTTAAAAAAAAATAGGCCTGACCCACTTACGCCCGGGACCGGCCCACTTAGGCCCACATACGCCCGGGACTGACTCACTTAGCTCGGGACCATTAGTTAGTGGTCTCGGTCCCGTGCCAGTTCCTACAAAAAAGCCCACGAAGCTCGGGCCCACTTAGGACCGGCCCACGAAGCCCGGGCCCATTTAGGATTGTCCCACGAGGCCCGTTTAGGCTCGGACCCGGCCCACATTACAACCTTATCTGTAACGGCCTGGTCGGTCATTATGTAGAACTTGCATTATAATTATTGTTATTGCCTTTTCATAGGTTGGTTATACTGTTTATGATGTGTTAGTGTTGGTAGGCTCGGAATCGGAATGGTTGTAGTGGGAATTTAGTCACTTAGTCTTTAAGAATAGCCTTGAAGTGGGAGAAGTCAACTGAGAGTTGACTTATTGGTAAATGACCTCGGAATGTAGATTTTATGGCTCGGATATCTTCGTTAGGTGATTTGAGACTTAGGAGTGTGTTCAGAATAATTTTGTGATGTCCGGTGTGGAATTAGGCTTGAATTGGCGAAAGTTAGTTTTAGGCGATTTCCGGTCGGCAGTGAAAAATAGGCTATCGGGGTCGGAATGAAATTCCGTAAAGTGGAAAATATTCTTAATATCATTTTGGATATGTTTGCAAAATTTCAAGTTAATCGGATGTGTTTTGGATAGTTTCGGCATCGTTGGTGGATTTTAGAAATTTCAAAGTTCTTAGGCTTGAATTAGATGTGATTTTGGTGTTTTGATATTGTTTTTGGTGTTATGAGGGCTCTACTAAGTTTGAATGATGTTATGAGATGTGTTGGTACAGTTGGTTGAGGTCCCGAGGGCCTCGGGTGAGTTTCAGGTGGTCAACGGGGTGATTGTTTGATAGTGAACCAGCTGAATTGCTGGTGTTTCTGCAGCAGGGATTTACCCTATGCGTTCGCGGAGGTGGTCCCGCGTTCGCATAAGGGCTTTGGGATTCTAAGGAAATTCCTTATATGTGTTCGCGAGCCTAGATGTACGAACGCGGTGAGTCTAGGGGTCTAGGCATTGCGAACGCGGGAGTAGAGGTGTGTTCGCGTAGAGTATAGGTGGTTGAGGGACCCCCAGGCCCATTGGTCTATGCGTTCAAAGGGCCTGGGGTCCGTTAGCGAAGGTGGGGTTGGTGGAAGTTGTGCGTTTGCGAGCTGGTAGCCGCGTTCGCATAGAGGAAGTTAAGGTCGTTGGATTTTTGTTCTATGCGAACGCGGTCGTTTTGGTGCGTTCGCGATGAGTAAAACCTGGGCAGTATATAATTAAAACCCTCCGCCATCATAACCCACTTTTCCAATATTTTTTAATGGGAAGAAGCTTTTGAGGCGATTTTTAAGAGAGGAAATCATTGTTCTTCATTGAGGTAAGGATTTGGACCCTAAAACTCGATTATATGTGATTAAGGATCAAATTATCATCGTTTAATTTATGAAAATCAGTTGAAAAAAATGGAAGTAGGGCTTGAGATTATGAGACCTTTAGGGGCCAAACGAACTCCGATTTTAGAGTTCTTTATATGTACGGACTCGTGAGATGATGAAGAACATTTTGGTATAAAATTTGTCAAGTTCCGAGATTTGGGCTCAGGGGTCAGGTTTTGGCTAATTTCGGGTTTTGTGCTAAAATTTGGTATTTTTCAATGCATAATTTGATGAGAAAGATATGATCTTTATAGATTTGGAGCACTCAGAAGTTGATTCGAGAGGCAAGCGGGTTGCAGAGTAGCTTTTCGGGCTAGTTTGAGGTAAGTATGTCTTTAAATCCTGTCCTGAGGATATGAAACCCCGGACTTTACATCCTTTCACAGGTTTGGAGTGACACATACACTGGATGACAAGTGTGGGGCGTGCACGAATTTGAAATTTTGAAAAAATGTATCTTTTTAGGATCGTCAGGTCAGAAAGTTGAGGTCCAAGAATATAGCTTCAGTGAAGGTACAGTGGAGAGGTCAGCCAGTGGAGGAGGCTACTTGGGAGACCGAGTGGGAGATGCAGAGAAGATATCCTCACTTGTTTGAGACTCCAGGTATGTTTCTAGACCCGTTCAAGGACGAAACGTTTGTTTAAGAGGGGGAGAATGTAACGACCCGGTCAGTATGTAGAACTTGCATTATAATTACTGGTATTTCCTTGTCATAGGTTGGTTATATTGTTTATGATGTGTTAGTGTTGGTAGGCTCGGAATCGGAATGGTTGTAGTGGGAATTTAGTCACTTAGTCTTTAAGAATAGCCTTGAAGTGGGAGAAGTCAATTGAGAGTTGACTTATTAGTAAACGACCTTGGAATGCGGATTTTATGGCTCGGATAGCTTTGTTAGGTGATTTGGTACTTAGGAGTGTGTTCAGAATAATTTTGTGATGTCCGGTATAGCATTAGGCTTGAATTGGCGAAAGTTAGTGTTTGGGGATTTCCGGTCGGCTGAGGAAAATTGGCTATCGGGGTCGGAATAGAATTTCGGAAGTTGGAACAGATTCATAATGTCATTTGGATATGTCTGCAAAATTTCATGTCAATCGGACGTGTTTTGGATAGTTTCGGCGTCGTTGATGGATTTTAGAAATTTCAAAGTTCTTAGGCTTGAATTCGATGTGATTTTGGTGTTTTGATGTTGTTTTTGGTGTTACGAGGGCTCAACTAAGTTTGAATGATGTTATGGGATGTGTTGGTATGGTTGGTTGAGGTCCCGAGGGCCTCGGGTGAGTTTCGGGTGGTCAACGGGTGATTGTTGGATTGTGAACCAGTTGAATTGCTGGTGTTTCTACAGTAGGGATTTCCCTATGCGTTCGCGGAGGTGGTCCCGCGTTCGCATAAGGGCTTTGGGATTCTGAGGAAATTCCTTCTATGCGTTCGCGAGCCTGGAGGTGCAAACGCGGTGAGTCGAGGGGTCTGGGCATTGCGAACGCGGGAGTAGAGGTGTGTTCGCTTAGAGTATAGGTGGTTGAGGGACCCCAGACCCATTAATCTATGCGTTTGCGGGGCCTGGGGTGCGTTCGCGAAGGTGGGGCTGGTGGAAGCTGTGCGTACGCGAGCTGGTAGGCCCGTCCCATAGAGGAAGTTAAGGTCGTTGGATTTTTTTCTATGCGAACGCGGTCGTTTTGGAGCGTTCGCGATGAGTAAACCTGGGCAGTATATAATTAAAATCCTCCGCGACCATAAACTACTTTTCCACCATTTTTTTAACGGGATGAAGCTTTTGAGGTGATTTTTAAGAGAGGAAATCATTGTTCTTCATTGAGTTAAGGATTTTAAACCCTAAAACTCGATTATATGTGATTAAGGATCACATTATCATCGTTTAATTTATGAAAATCAGTAGAAAAAGATGGAATTAGGGCTTGAGATTATGAGACCTTTAGGGGATGATTTGAGGGGTCAAACGAACTCCGATTTTAGAGTTCTTTATATGTACGGACTCGTGAGATGATGAAGAACATTATCATATAAAATTTGTCTAGTTCCGAGAAGCGGGCCTGGGGGTCGGGTTTTGGCTAATTTCGGGTTTTGTGCTAAAATTTGGTATTTTTCAATTTGGAATTCATTCCCTTAGCATAATTTGATGAGAAAGATCTGATCTTTATGGATTTGGAGCACTCGGAAGTTGATTCGAGAGGCAAGCGGGTTGCAGAGTAGCTTTTCGGGCTAGTTTGAGGTAAGTAATGTCTTTAAATCCTGTCCTGAGGGTATGAAACCCCAGACTTAACATCCTTTCACGGATTTGGAGTGACGCACACACTGGATGACAAGTGTGGGGCGTGCACAAAGTGGAAATTTGAAAAAAAAAATCTTTTTAGGAAACTATTGAGTTGCGAAACCGCTTTTAAAGCATATGGTTATTAGTATTACTATGTTTTGTTATACTTGGGATGTAAACCATGTTTGGGGCCTAGTGTCGATCTGTTTTAACCCTTCGAGGGCTATTTTACTGATATTCCTCACTTTGAAACTATGATTTTACACTCAGTCTTTCTTGTGAAATTTTTGACACTCTTATTTGATAATATTACTATTTATTGAAATGAGATACTATTTTGGGTCGAGAACCCCGTTTTATTTATGGCCCGAATGGCATGCTGAGAATGCCTGACTGAGTGAGAAAGAGGGCCAATATTGTGAGGATGTTATGATATGAGAGAGTCCGAGTGCCTGAGAGTGATTGATGCCATGATTTGGCTTGTTTATAGCGCTTGGGTTGTAGGAGCACCTCCGGAGTCTGTACACACCCCCAGTGAGCGCAGGTACCTACCGAGTGCGAGTACCGAGTGACTAGTGATTGGCAGGTATGAGTGACAGTGAGGTTGCCCGCGGGGCTGATACTGAGTGATGGTGAGGTGCTGAGGAAAATTGTTACGAGTGATGATTATGGCCCGAAGGGCAGTTTTATAATGATATTTTACTGAGTTTTGACTATGATTCACTTCATTTTTCAAACTGATATTACTGAGAGTTTTATTGAGACATATTGAAAATATACTTGTTTCAAAAGGATTTTATGGAAACTGGTTTTCGAACTTATGTATACTGTATTGAGACTTGATATTTTACTGTTTTGTGGATGGGTGTTTTTGTGATGTGTGTTCATATACTTCAGACTATGATTTATTTTCATTACTACTGAGTTGGCGTACTCATCATTACTCCCTGCACCCCTGTGTGGAGATCCAGGTACTGGTTCAGAGCAGTAGTCGTCCGAGCTCATTGTCATCAACGTTTTCGAGGTAGTTGTCCAGCTTCCGCAGCTTCTCCACTTCCCTTCTTCATTTAGTAATTAGTATTTGATTCATAGACATTATTATGACATTAGCAGAGTTAGTTTGTTTCTTAGACTTAAAGAAATTAGTTTCTACTCTGTTTGCTGATTATTATTGATTTTTCGAAATATTATAATAGATCAAATGTGTAGTTATGTGATGGTTGGCTAGCCTAGTTCCACGATAGGCGCGATCACGACCTGTTAGGATTTGGGGTCGTGATATTATCCATTAAAAAATTTTGAAGCTTTGAATTCGAATTTGGATTTTTGAAAACCGTTATTTGTTTGGATTGGGTATTGTTGCAAACAATTGGGAATATGATTTGGAGTTTATATCTCAATTTTGAGGGTGTTTTGGTGAAGATTAGACTTAATTTTGGCTGATTTCTGATTGAAACTTGAAGAAGAAGAAGAAGACATGATATGCATTATATTTACGAAATTGTAGTAAAATTGTAGAAAAATTGTATTCTGCTATTTTGTATTTTTTTTATTTAAACTATTGTATGAAAGTTGAACAATATTATATTAAAATTATATTTAAGTTGTATGATATTGTAGTTGTATATAAATGAGTAGAAATAATGTATGAAAATTGTAGATAAGTTGTATAATATATATTTAGTTGTATGAAATTTATTTTTAGTATGTATAAATCAGATACAAAATATACAAAAGACATAATGTATAAAATTTGTATTTAAGTTGTATTTAACTGGGTAGCAATAATGTATGAAAGTTGTAGATAAATTATAGATAAACTGTATAATATATAATTAGTTATATAAAATTTATTTTTACTATATATAAATCAGATACAAAATTACAAAAAACATATTGTATAAAATTTGTAAAACTATTGTATTTTAGTGGTATGATATTGTTGTTGTATATAACTGAATAGAAATAATGTATGAAAGTTGTAATTGTATAACAATGTGAAAAGTCTCTAGGCAAAAGTTTAAAGTGCTAATAGTAGTGGCTCTTGGCTAATGGAGTCGTACCAATACTATGATTTCTTCTGTAAAAGTTAAGAATCTGCATGTATGTTATGCTTTGTGTTGTTACTGTTGTAATAATGTGCTCCAATATATCTCCTGTTGCTTTTTGTCTTTATTAAGAGAAAAAAGAAAGCAGAAAAGGGCGAAGGTGAGAGAGGAGAAAGAACAAAGGAGACGGGGAATGTGATTTCTAACCAGATTAATTAGCAATGAAATTGATCATATTATCTTTTCACATAAACACTCCTAATACATACTCCATCATCATTTACTCTAAGGGAAAATTAGGAAAAAATAATTAATTCATTCTTGAAATCTGAAAAATCACTTATTTTGAATCATAAAAAAAAGTCAAAAAATTACTTATTTTGAACCGGAGATACTATTATTGTAAGTAGAGGCGTAGGGTAAAGCCTGCCCCAAAATTTGGGAGCTCCATTTTTATTATTAACTTAAGTGTTTCACACGTAACATCCTAATTCAGAAAAAAAAAACAAACTAAAGTACAATATAATACACACATCTAATAGTGAAAAGTGTTCATGCAACTTACGTTTTATAAGATACTAAAAACATCACTTATTTAACTAATTCATACTAATCTGTGTTTTATATCACTATTATATTTTAATTATTTACATGAACAAAGCGGGTAAGGAAGATTTTTGTGGGCATATAAAAAGATTTTACGAATTGAACCATGAGAACTTAGCTTCTTGTTATATGTTTTTAATTACCTGGGAATAAATAGAAGCTTTAAGTCTTTGAATATAGGGAATCATTATATTCCACTTCTTTTCTTTATTTAAAAAATATATGTAGATTATATTTTATACTATTTACTCTCTTTCTTGGTAGGGTGGGCATCGGTCGGTTCGGTTCGGTTGTGAATGTTATCGGTTTGGCATATCGGTTATCGGTTTATAAATATGCTAAACCAATAACTGGACCGATAAGACATCGGTTATTGGGTATCGGTTAGTAGGTTATCAATCCTTATCGGTTCGGTTATCGGTTTACCCGATAACAATAAAAGATATCTAAAAAATTTATATTTTTTAATAAAAATCGTGATCATACTATTCAAAGAATGGAACTGAATTTTTTTTCTTATAAAAAAGGGATTAAATTTCATTTTTAGTAAAGAAACTTTCTTTACATTTGAAAATCTCAATGAATGATCTCAAATTTCAAAGTTATAAGTTAGTAGGAGTAAGGAATAAGATATTCAACAAGCTAATCTTACTAACAATCTCACTGCGGGCGGACATAATTCGCAGGGAAATAATAAAATCCTAAGTGAAACAAAAGAAACTAATAGAATAACTAAAATTTGAACAATTAATTCCTTAAATTATAAAACTAAAAGTCTTAACTAATGAATTAAGATGAGAAATTCAGAAAAGTTTAAACCTACTCTAAGTATTAAGGTATGAAGATGAAGAGTAACTGTCGAGAGAATTGAGAGAATGGAGCCATAAGGTGGCTTAATATATTTAGTAGGTAAAATTATAATTTTAAAGCTTATTGGGCTATCGGTTAAACCGTTAATAAATTGGACAAACTGAGACCCGAACTGATAACCCAATTGTCAAATAACATTAAACCGTTATCGAACTATTTACCAAATAACTCGATATCGATAACCCAATAGTATTTTATTGGTTCGGGCTATCGGTTATACCCGATATATGCCCAACCCTATTTCTTGGTTTTTCTAAGAGTTAATCTCTTACGTAACATTTATACTTTTTTTTTTTTTTGGATTTCCAGGTCCAAGTCTGATAAGTTACATTAATATTATTTTCTGAAAAATCATAACTTAAGAGTACTTTTCACAAAATATATTGTTGATCACACCCAACTATGCCTTATAAAAGACAAAGCGGTCGTTGCAAATATAATCCGGTTTAAAGTCTGGAGTCGAATCTTCTGGAACTAACCTACCTATTACAACTCTCAGTGATGCTAATGTAAGCTCAAACAATTTCCGGGTGCAACATTTTTATCAATAATTGTTTGGATTTGTTAACTAAAGGGACTGATATTAAAAACTAATAATATTTAATATTAAAGATAAATCAATGGTAGAAAGATCTAAGGCAGTGATTTCCCCAATTGCTAGACTAATTCTGACTCTTTTGCTATACTCTCACCGTGTTACTCTATGAGGATTATGAGCTATGGGTTACTGCAATTATCTCTCGATCAACTACAATAATTTACTAGAGCATTCTCTCAAACTACTCTAGCTGATAATTTATGTAGCTCTAATTTATCCCACCAAAGTTTCGTTATCTCTAACCCCACTTTTAAATTCAAGTAATGAATCTTTTCAATTACTCAAAAGTGGTGTTGTTCTCTAACCTGGTATTCTTTCTCAAGCAACACCAGGCAATTAGACACGATTAATCAAGGGCCCATTCAATTAATCACCATACAAAACATAGTTGAACAATCATAGATTAAATTCGGCTCGATTATAAAAAAAATTGAGTCAAAACTTCATCTAACAATTGGTTCCATCAACCCTATACGGATTGTGTAGCTACTCATGCTAAAACACAAATAAAGCATAAAATAATTCATAATTCCCAAAATAATGACAAAAGATGGAGAATAGAAAAACTCTCATTGTAGCATGATCTTCTCACACTTGTTCTTGCCTCCAAAGTGATTTTAAAAACAAGCTTAACCTTTCTTGGACGATTTATAGGGTTTAAATAGGGCTAGGTTAATTTCTCCCATTATTTGCACTTAAGTCCCTGCATTTTCTGGGCTCTTTCCGGATTGACCGCGGCCGTGGCAGAACACGGCGCGACCGCGGTGGTTTGCATATGTTCTGCCTCATATAGTTTCTCCCACTGCGGTCGCGGTGGGCTCCACTCCAGCCATCTTCGCCTTTTTCTTGCTTCTTTTCACTCGGGTTCTTCTCGCTTGGCCTTATATTCTCGTGATTGCCTCCAAAACGCTCCAAAGTGTCTTTCATCCTGGATTATTTCCTGCAAAGCATAAAAACACTATTTAGAGCATTTTGTTATCATTTTTGCACTTAAAAAAAATACTAAAGTATGGTTCATTAGGAGTGAAAATAGCGTCTATATAGCCTACTATCAATACCCCACACTTAAACAGTTGGTCGTCCTCGATCAAAAAAACCACACTCTACGGACTAAGCCTCACAGGCTACCTTCCTCACTCTTTATACCCAGAAATCTTCACACAGATAGACTACTTCAGCGCGACATCCTAGCCTCGAGAGTGGACTCCTTTACAGCCACGCAATATCCCTAACCGGCTCTCCTACTCTCAGTCAGAGGTCCATTTTTACCTTCCCTTCATGAATCATGTGCCTTCTCACTACAAAAGAGACGTATGTTATTTACAAATCACACACTGAGGATCTTGAATATGAAATTTCACTCACCCTCAGAAACAGATTCCTATGCCACAAACAACGCACCATAGGCTCGTCCGTAGTGTAATACTCGACTAATGGAGCTCATTCGGTCTAGAATCAAATAGGACTTTATTTGGTTGTAATGTTAGCTACGGGACGGGTATGATACATATGGGTATAGTGACTACACCTTCCTAAGCACTCCACTACATTGTGTACTTTTAGCTCTTGATTTTGTCAACCTCCATTCCACCATTACACTATTGTGTTAACCCCTTATTCTTTTAAGCACACTTTTCTTTTAATAGCCACCACCAAGTTGAGACTTCTCTCTTCTTTTTTTTTTTTTGGCGACCTATAGTATTGCTTATCAAACAGTGCATCTTCCTTAATTCCACTTAACAGCCCAATCAACCACCCCACACTTATATTTCTTTTCATATCCATTACACTTCGAGTGCTTCTAAGAGGTGATAGGGTTCAACAAGATAGGTCATTTAAACTTGGGTCAGGCTTGTAATGTGGTTGCCAAGGAAAACAGGCTTATAGGCGCAAAGGGTTGACTAAGATATTTACAATTAGGTGGGACAAACATATACAGAAGGGTTAAGCAAAGAATGCCTATATCACTTTCCAGACCAAAAAAGACTACCATTTCACTTTGTACACACACAGGGCAAGTTCTAGGCATTGAGTGTTAGCACAGAATACACAAAGCCTCACTCACACATGGCACATGACTCAATTCAGTTAGGATCATCAGACACTCTACTTTAATCACTTGAGCCATTCAGGGACATACAATTTAAGGCCTTATTAGAGTCGACTAAAAATCCTAAGTGTCCCACTAAAGTAATCTTTATTTAGGGTATCATAGAGTTAAGGGCCCTATTCCCATCTTTGATTTTCTCCCAAGACTCCTAAAATAAAAAGAAAAAACTAACTACACCCTGTTCAAATAAAACTCCTTGGAAAAGAACCGTGGTATAAAGAAAAACCAAGGGGGAGTTGATACACTACCTAACAAAAAAAATCTTTTTTGCGTTTTATATAGACTCACTTCCCTCAAGAAACAGGTCCATCGTCGGGGAGAGTCCTGGGTAAATATTTTTTTATTTTTTTATTTTTTTAAATTTGACTCAAAACCCTCAAGAGACTTGTTAAAAGGTGTCCGTCTTCAGGCCAAGTCAACACTAAATAATATATATTCAAAAAAATTCAACTACCGACAAACCAAACAATTATATATACAACAACAAACAGTATCCCCCACCCCACAATTAAAGAATTGACATGTCCCCATGTTAATAACAATAATGCACAGTGAGGTAAAGAGACTTCCCTGTTGTTCAATCTTCATCAGAGACGGTGGCCAGGTCGAGATGACAGGAGCGCCCTAACGCTCGGAGCCAGGCCATTATCTTCTTTTCGGACTTTGCACTCTGAGTGGCCAGAGTGTCAACTCTGTCATTCAGGTTATCCACTGAGGTGCGTAAGCTAGCAACATCTTGCTCCAAGGTAGACATCTGGGTGCTCCGTCGAGGCCGAGATGGGCCCGCCTCATCATGAAGTGGAATTGGTGGGGCGGCATCAGGAACCACCTCGTCCTCATCGTCCACAACAATAGGCACAGGCTGCTCCTTTCCCACTGTGATTTTGCTGGCCCTGAAAGGGGCCTTCTTTGCGAGCTTCCCATCTATGAAACGATTCTTGGGGACATTTGCAGCACGCCACAGCCTGGTGACTAGTGAAGGGAAGTAGAAACCCTTGACTATCTCAGGAGATCTGATGAACATTTCATCGTGGATTAGCCTGGCCACATCGAAGTCATGACGGTTGACAAAACACCAAACCGCCACTGCACGAGGTGCATTTATATCAGTAGTGTTGCTGGAGGGCAGCAGTCGGCTACAGATGATGGTAAGACAGCATTTAGCTTCGCAAGTAAGAGATTGGGAGTTCAGAGTGATGCCATGCTTTATCCATATGGGCTCCCCTCCCAAATAGATTGACCGAACAATGAGGTTCCAAGTGAAAGGTGGTGTCTGCTAGGTTTGGTAGTAATCCTCCGCTCCTGAGAAGACCGGTAGCCGGTATGCTCGGTGTATTGCTTCAAGAGAAGCATTTACCTGTGTTCTTCTGACTATGACCACCCGATTGGCGTGTTCCGGGAAATTCGCATAGAATTCCCGGACAATCAAAATATTCGCCTCCTCCGGTTCCTCAAAGAAGACGTCCAACTGGCGTCTCCTCAATTCATGGAACATCTCTGGGCATTCACTCTGCAGAGCGGCCCTGTCAATATGTACTTCATGCACTATCTTCCGGGCTGCCTTTGCTTCAAATCTTTCCTCAACAGCTTCCGAGACAAATCGAATAGAGTCAAACTGGCTTGTACTAGCCTGGGTTATGCGTTTCCTGGATTGAGACATGGTACCTGACACAACAAGGCTTATTGTCAGAGAGGGTTCAATTTGTTTGACCGCCGAGTGGTTACTCAGAATTCACCACCACGATGGTCACATGACCCTTTTTTAGCTCAATGTGGCGATTTTTCAAACACGTGGTGTGCATAGATCTTGACATGCATATGTTAGCCCATAGTAGTACAAACCCTCCTCAATGTCAACCACAATCCTCTACTAACATCAACCCACTAACATGATTAACCCAACAAGACCAAATCTTACCACCAAGTCACACTAAGTTAATTTACAAAAAAAAAAAAAAAATCTTAACCTAGACATGGTGGAGATCTACCGTTAACATATACATTATACAAGATAAAATAACACAAAGAAAAGAAATTAAGAGAGAGGGGAGTTAGTAGACTTACTTGAAGAGAGGAAGAGAGAGAAACCTGGTGGTTGGGGGTAGTGGAGATGAGGGAAGAGAGTGATGAGTTTGGGGTAGGAGAATGAGAGAAGGGAGGATAGGAACGTTGGGGAAGAAGAGGGAAGGAGAAGGGGTTGGTTTTTTTTTTTAGGGCTGGGAATTTGGGGGGGATCAAGAAATATGGGAGGGTTAGAGTATTAGAAGAGTAGGGTTTATAAAGGAATAGATAAATAATTAAATAAAAATAATAAATAAATAAATAACGTACCTGGGCAATTGCAGCGGTCGCGCTGCGGTCGATCGCGGCCGCGGTGAAGAGGGGTTTGAAACAGAATGTTCGTGACTTTACGCGGTCGCGGTGAGACAAAACAAAATATACGTTACTTGCCACGATCGCGCGGCGGTTTGACGCGGTTCGCCGTGGCCGCAGTGATGGTTTTCGAGTCTGCTTTTTTTTTTTTTTACATTTTTACTCAACTGGAGTTATGGTTGGACCCTGTCTTCTCCCAATATGCACTCATAGTTCCTTTTACACTAGTAAATGGGTTAGTAACATCTACATCAATTACAACAACAACACAAACGAGAAAATAACAGAAAATCATGGGTTGCCTCCCATGAAGCGCTTGATTTAGCGTCGCGGCACGACGAATAAAACAACCAATGGGTTGCCTCCCATGAAGCGCCTGATTTAACGTCGCGGCACGACGCAAACTCTTGCCCTCACACCTCATTTGTGTATTGGGGCTCCTCTAGAGTTATCACCACGCTGTCCCATTTTTCTTCACTCATACCAAGGTACTGTTTCAACCTCTGTCCATTCACTATGAATTTTTTCGTCCCATCTGCTGATTCGATCTCTACAGCTCCACTTGGGAACATTTGCACTACTTTGAACGGACCTGACCATCGGGACTTCAACTTACCTGGGAACAATCTCAATCTTGAGTTGTATAGTAGCACTAATTCGCCGGGTTTGGAGTTTCGATCCAAGATGTGCTTGTCATGCATCAATTCCATCCATTCTTTATACAATCGAGCACTCTCGAATGCGTGGAACCGGAATTCCTCAAGCTCATGCAGCCCATGTTGGTACCCGTTGTATCCATGTCCAAGTTCAACTGCCTCAGTGCCCATAGTGCTTTATGTTCGAGCTCAACCGGAAAGTGGAATGCCTTACCAAACACCAACTTGTAAGGTGACATACCAATTGGAGTTTTGAAGTCTGTGCGATATGCCCACAATGCATCGTCCAACTTCATGTCCCAATCCGTTCTTGTTGCATTCACGTTTTTGAGAGGACACTTTTTATTTTCCTGTTGGACACTTAAACCTACCTGCTTGTTTGTGGGTGGTACGGTGAGGCTACCTTGTGGCGAACTCCATACTTCTCCAACAAGCGTGCAAACGCTCTATTGCAGAAGTGAGATCCACCATCGCTGATTATGGCCTGGGGGTGCCAAAATGGGTGAAGATGTTTTTCTTTAGGAAATTGGTCACCCCCTTTGCATCGTTGGTTGGGAGAGAAACTTCTTTGACCCACTTCAAGACATGGTCAACGTCCACCAGTATATACTTGTTACCGTAAGAGCTGACAAATGGCCCCATGAAGTCGATTCCCCACATGTCAAATAATTCCACCTCTTGGATTGTGGTCATTAGCATCTCATGACGACGGGATATGTTGCCCGTCTTTTGACATTCATCACAGCTTTTTACCCAGGCATGAGCATCCTTGAACAATGTAGGCCAGTATAGTCCTGATTCTAGTACCTTTGTTGTTGTTAGGACTCCTTCAAAGTGTCCCCCATATGGCGAAGCATGACAGGCCTGCAAAATAGAGGGTTGATATTGCTCGGGGATACACCGCCGGATCATGTTATTAACACATATTTTGAAAATTTTCCCAATAATAATCACGACAATCCCCGAAAAAACTTTTTTTTTAATCGAGGAGATACTGTGCGGTACTATACCACATGCCAAGTAGTTAGCAATATCAGCATACCATGGTACCTCCTCCATTTTCATTGCCAGTAATTGCTCATCCGGGAAAGTCTCGATGATATCTCTAACCTTTGTTCTCTTTTCTGCCCCATCCAACCTTGAGAGGTGGTCTGCCACTTGGTGTCTTTCCCCTTCCGGTCATGAATTTCCAGGTTAAACTCTTGTAGCAACAGAACCCAGCGAATCAGGCGGGGCTTTGACTCCTTCTTTGCTATCAAGTACCTAATGGCTGCATGGTCAGTATAAACAATAAATTTTGAGCCAATCAAATATGACCTGAATTTGCCGAAGGCAAACACTACAACGAGCATTTCCTTTTCAGTGACCGTGTAGTTCAACTGTGCAACACTAAGCGCCCTACTTGCATAGTAGATGAGGTGCATAATTTTCTCCTTGCGCTGCCCCAAGACCGCTCATATCGCATAATCACTGGTATCGCACATTTGTTCAAATGGTTGCTCCCAGTCGGGTGCAACAATGATGGGTGCGGTCACCAGTCTCTTCCTCAGCTCCTCGAATGCCAACCTGCAAACATCAAAAAACATAAAGTGCTGGGTTTTTTTAAGCAGCTTACATAAAGGGTTAGCAATTTTTGAAAAATCCTTGATGAAACGCATGTAGAATCCGGCGTGCCCAAGGAAACTCCTCACTGCTTTCACTGAAGTAGGTGGTGGTATCTTCTCAATCACTTCAACTTTCGCATAGTCTACTTCAATCCCCTTTTTGGACACTCTATGTCCCAGCACTATTCCTTTTTGTACCATAAAATGGCACTTTTCCCAGTTCAGCACCAGATTTGTTTCCACACATCGTTTGAGCACCCTTTTGAGGTTATGGAGACAATCTTCGAATGAATCTCCTACCACGGAGAAATCATCCATAAATACCTCCATAATGTCTTCGACCATGTAGGTAAAGATGGCTAACATACACCGCTAGAATGTGGTCGGTGCATTGCAAAGCCCAAAGGGCATTCTTCGAAAGGCAAAGATGCCATACGGACATGTAAAGGACGTTTTTTCTCTATATTTCGGGGCTATTGAGATTTGATTGTACCCCGAGTATCCGTCCAAGAAACAAAAGTGGGATCGCCCAGCTAATTTGTCCAACATCTGGTCAATGAATGGCAAGGGGAAATGGTCCTTTCATGTGGCTGCGTTAGTTTCCTATAATCCATGCAGATCCACCACTCGGTTACTGTACGAGTTGAGATCAACTCATTCTTCTAATTTTGTACAACAGTCATTTCGCCTGTTTTCGGTACACACTGGACAGGGCTCACCCAATTACTGTCAGAGATGGGAAAGATGATGCCCGCGTCCAGCCACTTAATCACCTCCTTTTTCACTACCTCTTTCATGTTTGGGTTCAACCTTCGTTGATGTTCCCTGGAAGGTTTGTGCCCTTCTTCTAGAAGAATCTTGTGCGTGCAGAAGGCCAGGCTGATCCTTTTATGTCTGCCATGGTCCAACCAATGGCAGTTTTGCACTCTTGCAACACTTCCAGTAATTGTTCAACCTGCACAACTAGCTAATCAGATGATATGATAATAGGTAAATTAAAGTTAGGACCCAAAGGCATACCTGAGGTGGGATGGAAATGGCTTCAGCTCCAGTTGTGGTGGTGTCTCAACTGATGGTTTTGCAGGTGGTGAGGCTCTTTCTTCTCAATAGAGGGGCTCAAATCGGGGTTCCCTCTTCCAAAATCCTTGGCCTTCAAGTGCCAACCCACTCTGCCAACCTTTCGCCGTCCATTTCCTCTAAATTTGTCAAACAGGCTCCCAATGGATCTTTGGCATTAAGGGTATCATCTTCAGCATGTAGGATCACATCCACCGCCTCCACTAGGGAGAAATTTGCATATTCACTAGTTCTCCTCATGGATTGTTGGACGTTGAATATCAGTTCTTCATCGTTCAACCTCATTTTTAATTCTCCAGTCTCGCAATCAATCAGTGCTCTCCCAGTGGCTAAAAATGGCCTTCCCAAAATGATGGGAATCTCCTTGTCTACTTGGCAGTCCAGAATGACAAAGTCCGCAGGGAATACAAACTTCCCCACTTGCACCAGCACATCATCAAGAATCCTTGTCGGTCTTTCAACTGTGCTGTCATCCAGTTACAACAGCATAGAAGTCGAGCTAGCTCTGCCAATGCCTAGTTTTATGTAGATTTCCAAAGGCATCAAGTTTATGATGGCTCCTAAGTCACACAATGCTTTTGCAAAATCATAACTCCCAATGGTGCATGGAATGGTGAAGCTACATGGATCATACATCTTTTGAGACATGGGTCTAGTCACTACCTCACTGCATGTCTGTGTCAGAGTCACTGTGGACAGGTCCTGAAAATCAAATTTCCTTGACATCAGGTCTTTCATCATCTTTGCATAGCCCTGCATTTCCATCAAGGCATCCATCAAAGGAATATTCAATTGAATCCGACGAAGCATCTCCATAAATTTCCTGTATTGATCCTCTTTCTTTTGTTTTGCCAATCTCTAAGGGAATGGTGCAGGCATCACTTTTTGCCCACTGCTTGCTGGTTGTTCTTTGTTGGAATTTTGTGGCACAAGAGGAGCCACTTGTTCTACAACTTGTTCACTTTCTTTGGCTTGACCCTTTTCAACTTGGGCTTGTTCAACCACCACTTCAGTGAGTTTTGCTGATTCATCTATATCGACTGGAACTAGAGTGGCTGGCGTAGTCTCTCTTCTAGGTTGAGCAACCTCTTGCTCCCTGTCTAAATCTCTCCCATTTCGGAGACTGACTGCCATCAGCTCCCTTTGGGTTGATGTTTGTGTCGTTCGGTAATGCTCCCTGGGGGCTATTATTTAAGGCCATGGACAGTTGCCCCAGTTGAGTTTCAATCCCCTTAATTGTTGAATCGTGTGCTGCCAACTTTTCCTGTATCTTACCATTCGTTCCAATGAGTTGCTGCAGCATATCCTTGATCTCCACCATGTTGTTGTCTTGGTGCTGATGAGGTGGTTGGTATGTCAGTTGTTGCTGGTGTTGCTGCTGATAGCCTCGTTGTCTCTTATATGGAACCACTTGGACTTGTGGCCATACACCTCCAGGTTGTGGTATGTTAGATCTATACTACTGGTTGGGTGCTGGCCCCCACTGTTGTCCTCCTTGCCTCTGACCCCCAAAATTGTTAACATAATTCATATCTTCTCTGGGACCCTGGTTGTCACCTTCTCCACTCCATGAACACACATAAGATTGATTGATGCAAGGGGTACACAGTCCTCCATTTGTTGTATCAACGATATGCAATTGCTTTGTACCCATCTCATCAATCTTCTTCGTCAGTATACTCATCTGATTCATGAGTGTGGCTATGTTCTCTGCATGTGAATTATTTGGGTCAAGAGGAACTGCATGCACTGTTGGTGTCAGGGTCGTACCTCTCATCATCCATCCTGAATTCTGAGCCATCTTGTCAAGAAGGACTTTTCACTCAGTAAATGTCTTGCTCAGAAAAGCAGCCCCAGCCGAAGCATCCACATTTGCTTTCAAATTGTCCTCTAGCCCCATGTAGAATCTTTGGCCGAGCATCTGGTCTGGAATACCATGGTGAGGACACTTCACTAGAATCCCTTTGAATCTTTCCCAAGTTTCCTGCAAGGTCTCTGTGGGCTTCTGCTTGTACTGCAATATCTCGTCAATCTGTCTTGTAGTCTTGTTGGGAGGGTAGAACTTATTTAGGAACTACTTGACTAATTCCTCCCACGTGGCAATGAAGTTTATTGGGAGTGAATTCAGCCAAACCTGAGCTTCCCCAGTCACTGAGAAAGGGAACAGTAGCAGCTTGATGGCTTCCGGGGTCACATTTGGCTGCCTTTGGGACACACAAATCGACAGAAAATTTTTCAGGTGTTGTTGAGGATCTTCAATGTGTGACCCGGAGAACAATCCCTTATTCTACAGAAGATGCAGCATATTGTTAGTGATCTGGAATGTCTCCGCTTGTATTTGGGGTACAGAAATGGCGGTGGCCAGGTTGTCAGTTGTTGGCTGTGCCCAATCATAGAGTGCAGCTTCTGGCACAAGAAGTGCCACCACTCCATCGTTTGGTACAAGAGGTACCCGGTTGTTTGCATTGACGTTATCCACGTTTTCCATTTCAAGTTGCGGTAAGTAGTTGTCCTTCCTGTTAGCACAGTTTAATGCCCGGAATGTTTTCTCGGGGTCCGAGAGTCCTTCAAGAAGTTCATCAGTCCTCGAAGAGTTTCTAGGCACACACCCGCATCACACAAGAATTCAAACGTGAGAATTTCAATGCAAAATTATTTAACACTGTTGAAAATGGAGCTAAACTACTAATTCTAGTGATACTTCTAAGTTGTAACAAATAACACTGTTAAGTTCCCCGGCAACGACGCCAAAATTTGATCACGCCCAACTATGCCTTATAAAAGACAAAGAGGTCGTTGCAAATATAATCCGGTTTAAAGTCCGGAGTCGAATCCTCTGGGAACTAGCCTACCTATTACAACTCTCAGTGATGCTAATGTAAGCTCAAACAATTTCCGGGTGCAGTATTTTTATCAATAATTGTTGGATTTATTAACTAAAGGTACTGATATTAAAAACTAACAATATTTAATATTAAAGATAAATAAATGGTAGAAAGATCTAGGGCAGTGATTTCCCCAATTGCTACTAATTTTATCTCTTTTGCTATACTCTCACCGTGTTACTCTATGGGGATTATGAGCTATGGGTTACTGCAATTATCTCTCGATCAACTAAAATAATTTACTAGAGCATTCTCTCGAACTACCCTAGCTCATAATTTATGTAGCTCTAATTTATCCCACCAAAGTTCGTTATCTCTAACCTCACTTTTAAATTCAAGTAATGAATCTATTCAATTACCCAAAAGTGGTGGTGTTCAACAACAATCTAACCTGGTATTCTTCTCAAGCAACACCAAGCAATTAGACACGATTAATCAAGGGCCCATTCAATTAATCACCATACAAAACATAGTTGAACAATCATAGATTAAACCCGACTCGATTATAACAAAATTGAGTCAAAACTTCATCTAACAATTGATTCCATCAACTCTAGACGGATTGTTTAGCTACTCATGCTAAAACACAAAGAAAGCATAAAATAATTCATAATTCCCAAAATAATGACAAAAGATGGAGAATAGAAAAACTCTAATTGTAGCCTGATCTTCTCACACTTGTTCTTGCCTCCAAAGTGAGTCTAAAAACAAGCTTAACCTTTCTTGGACGATTTTATAGGGTTTAAATAGGGCTAGGCTAATTTCTCCTATTTTTTGCACTTAAGTCCCTGCATTTTCTGGGCTCTTTCCGGATCGACCGCAGTCGCGGCAGAACGCGGCACTACCGCGGTGGTTTGCATACGTTCTGCCTCGTATAGTTTTGCCTACCGCGGTCGCGGTGGGATCCACTCCAGCCATCTTCGCCTTTTTCTTGCTTCTTTTCACTCGGTTTCTTCTAGATTAGCCTTATATTCCCGTGATTGCCTCCAATACGCTCCAAAGTGTCTTCCATCCTGGATTATTTCCTACAAAGCATAAAACACTATTTAGAGCTTTTTTTTAATCATTTTTGCACTTAAAACAACATTAAAGTATGGTTCATTAGGAGTGAAAATAGCGTCTATATAGCCTACTATCAATTGCACACTTTTTTTCTTCTCACATTTCAAGCATTGTGAAGAGTTATTGAAGCAGTAAAAGATATTTGGGGATTTAATCATCATTTTTCTTGAATTAGATTCTATTTTTCTACCTTTCAAGTGTTATTTTTATCTAATATTTATTATTCATATTGTTTACCTCGAAATACAAGTAACAATTAAACTTGTAATGTGGTTATAAGGATATGTGATCTAATTCAATGTTAATTGATAAACGGCCAAATATATAAATAAATTAAATGACTCAAATGGATCAAACACGGGTTGCAGTGGTTAATCATCCTCGAATTGGATTAGGCTCGAGAAAAATTGCCAAAAACAGTAGAACAACAATAATATGAAAAACACAAATGTAAGAGTTAAAGGCGAATAAAAGAGTGTTTTTATTTCTCATCAGTGTAAGTAAGAACTCGTGTATGATGATAATTATAAAAATGATGATAAAGATGCTCCTACAAATGAATAAGATTCCTCTTTATATAGTAGAGGAATTCTAAATAAGGTATGACTCTAATTGCGGAAGTAAAATACATGATTGATATTATTAACCGCTAATAGCTCTACTGGCTCCGAGATTCTCGTCGGGATTGATGGTCGATTGCAGATATCTCGTGATTCTGTTATTGTGGTGTCGACCCAGCCTGATCTCGACCCCTTAGCCTTCATATTCTCTAAGCCCGAACTTGCTTCGATGCCTTTTTAAAATCGAGACGTACCCTCGAACCAACAAAATCGGGTACGTCTCAATTTTTACCGTATACAGATAGTCCCCGCGTTTCTTAGAATGAAAAGATAAGAAACGATTTGAGCCTCGATTTATCTATACCTCGACCATGATGTCATTCTTATGAAGTAAGTGACGGATGTGACCGAAACGTTCCATCGGTTCGATCCCCAAAAAAACATCAATGCATGTCAGCCGTTGGTCGGCCACTAGTGGTACCGAACCGTCGTCTTAAACCTATAAATACCAGCTCCTTAATAGATTCAATTTTTACTTTGCTTTGATCACAAGCCCTTTAGATCACAAACCTTCTAGTTTTCCTTCTCACTGCCGCTTATCAAACCATCGTCACTCCCACCGGAGCCGCCAACTCTATATCTTCTTTTTTCGCTCTCAACTCGTATATAAATGGAAAAGAGCTCCAAAATGGTACCGCAAAAGGAGAAAACTCCATCTTCTTCTCCCAGCTGGTCGACGATAAAATGCAGGTAGAGTCGGTCGTCCATGAATACGTTCCCAGCTCCTGCATCCTTAGAACCTATTTTAAGGTCGATAACCCCCCATCGGCACCGGGCCGATGTGAACACATGCTGGCGTACATGTGTTTGATTACCGAAGGCCATCTCAAGGCCATGAGGACAAACTGTAGATGGGTCCTGGAGGTGGTGGTGCAAATTCCTTCGCCCGAAGAGAGCATCACCACACATGTGAAGCGATTCTTGAGTGTGTACACTTATCCCTTCATATTGGGTCCCGTCGATCCCGTGATCTTTGACTGCTATAAGAAGTATGAGGTCACACTCGTTCAACTTCACCCTCGCTTTGGCGCATAGTGATCATGTTGCGCTTTTACTCCAACGAGGCGGGGGGGTTGGAGTTCATATTGGACCATCTCATACGGCTATACAGACCCTCGACTCTGTCGAGGGTTGATCAGACTTAACTATCGAGCGAACAAAGCCATGTTCTTGAATATTGACGAGGACAAATATCAGGGATGGATGAGCCAATTCATACGCGTGAGGACCTGTGACATAATGCCCAAAGAAAAGATGGTGTTTCCTGAGGAGTGGAGAGCCAAATGTGATTACCCTTCGTCCTTTTGGTTTTGTGTCCCTGTTGATTTTGTCTGACATTTTTTTCTTCTGACCATGAAACCGACCCTTGAATGCCCGAGGTAGTCCCTGACTTTGAGGACTGGATCCATAGTCTTTCCTCCACCTCGACCCGTGCTGAACGAGTGTGGAGGGATTTGGATAAAGGCAAGTGGGAAACCTAAAACCACGGTAAGGTCCCTTCTCATGTATTCTGAAGCAACTACCCCCTTTTCTCCATTATTAATCTCCAGTTTATGTAGGTTTGACCAAAGATACGATCATGAGGCCCTCGAGCAAAGGTGGCAAATTTGAGTCCCTGGCTACGGGGCCAGAAAAGGACAAGAAAAGGAAATACACCTCTCAATCCGAGGTCTCCAAGCCCAGGCCTCGGAAATTGAGAAGAAGAGCAGTCGGCCTTACGGCGGACACGGTCCAGAAGTTGAGGGACCAAGACGAGGAAGACGAGGAAGAATCTCTTCGGCGCTGCTATCTTGTCCCAAAAAAGCTATCGCGGTTGCTACGCATCCTGAACTGCAACCTGCTACAATCGAGCCTCACGAAGAGGAGGCTTTGAAAATAAAATCGGGGGTGAAACCCAAATCTCCCGTGGTCGAGACGGTGTATTGATCATCTACTTCTATACTGGGAAGGGCCGGTTATGAGACGAGGAAAGTCGGACAGAGTGCTCCGAGTGATTCGCTCGGGGACGCGACAATAGGTCAAATGCCATCCATGCCGGTCTTTTCCGAAGGGGAGATAAGGGAGCCCAAAGGTTGAAGACCCCCGAGATTGGTGGAGGCTCCAACGCTGGTGATCCTTTTCAGAATTGCTTCAGGGGGGTCGATGATGCCTCCGATATCACTGACTCTTCGATCCTCATGGCGGAAGCTCAGTGTCTTTTCTCTAAGGTAGCTCGTTGTTTTTTGGTCATTCCTCTTTATTTTTATTCTTTCTAACTTGTGTTCTTTTCCTCTGTACAGGCTTCTGCCAAGTTCTGCGCTGACCTTAGTCAGTGTGAGGCCGATCTTCTGAGGGTCTTGAAAGAGAGGAGCGTTCTGTAGAGTTTTTGTGGCCAAAAGGATGAGGTCATAAAGGACCTTCAAGCAGAGCTGGAAAAGTCCCACGAGGAGGAGGCCGAGTTGGACAAGCAGGTAACTGCTTTGTTAATACAGTATGGGGTCGACTCGGCTGTAGAAGTTAACTCCTCAAAATCTCAGCTGCATCAAAAGGTGGAGAAGATCGGTCTCCTTCGGACGGAGGTCGACCAGGTCAAGACCGATTGCGATCGGTGGAAAGCCAATATGAACCGCATTGATGTTAAAAGGGAAGCAGCTTTGGCCAAGTTATCTTCGGCGGAGGCCCAGCTCCTAGACCTCCAAGAAAAAGGCTCTGCACAGGCGAAAAGGGTCGAAGAGCTTGAAGTCGGACTCGGCTTAGGCCAAGGATGAAATTGAAAGGACTAAGGCGAGGGCAGACAAATCCATAGCGCAATACTGCGCCAACGCCGTAGCAGTTCAAACCCAACTGAGGGAGGCTTCCAATTGGGAGAAATGGCGTAGTGAATTGGCTAAGTGTCGATCCCGGAGGGAAACTCTCGAGGAGGTTCATGCTCGAGGTGTTGACCTTTTCGAAGAGATCGCTCGTACAAAAGATCTCGAGGCCGAGTTCGAGGTCGAGGCTAGGCAGATCGTCTCTTCCGATGAGGATGATGATGACGGGTTCGGTAGCGGAGAAGATGGCGGCGAGATTTCCGAGGAAGATTCCTCCGAACAAGCTGCTCGGGGGGAAACCGGCGTCGAAAGGTAGCCCCGATAATAAGTAGGTTGTAACTTTTTCTTCTTTTTCTTTTGTAAGGCCCTGGATGGCCCCTTTGTACATATATTTTTGGTATAATGAAAATATTCCTTTGATGTCTCCATGTCCTTGTATGTTTATTTTTCTCCGATGAAAAGTTCTTCTTAGTTCAATTCGTGATCGAAATAAACCTTTAGGTTTTTTGTTTTTTTTTTGTTTTTTCCCAGGGCAAGTCCTTGAGTTGTGAAGACAAGCCCCCGAGTCCAAAACTCATTTCAAAACCTGTATCGGTGATGGCTCGCTCCGAATTAGCGGATGAGTTATTTCCAGTAACCAAGATCGAGTAAGTTTATAGGATAGGGTAGGCCATTAGGTTTTTATCGACGATTGTTAAGCTTTCGAGCTCATCGTTATACCTTTTATGTGTAGCTTTAATCGTTCGTTTAAGCTTGTAATAACCAAACCCTTGGGTTTGAATCGAGAGCGAGGTCTCGAAATTTAATTGTATCAGTCTTTCGGCTTACGAGATTGGCCCTTAGGCTCTTATATATTGGCCCTTAGGCTCTTTAAATCGGCCCTTAGGCTCTTTTAGGTCGGCCCTTAGGCTCTTTAATTTGGGCCAATTTGGCGTCTAAAAGCGGCTATAATTTTTCCCTCTTTTCGGCTAAAAAACTTGGTGAAAATTTATTTATGCCTTAGCATGTGCTTTTTGTACCCGTTAGGTTTTTCGAGGGTTCGACAATCAGAACCAGATTTTTCTTAACCTGTTTGTGTTGAGATAATTTAACATCTCTTGAGGGCTTTTCAAAGGCTGATGTAATTAAAGCCTTTGAATTATTTGAGGGCTGATTTTATCGAAGCCCTTTTTATTTGCTTTACCGAGGGTAGCCTTATTTAACCGGTTTTTAGGAGTATTTGAAGGCCTTTAATTTATGGCGGAAGTCGGACGTCTCCGAGCCGCATTATTTCGGCCGTAGCCTTTTTATATGACCGTAGTCTTTGATATGGCCGTGGCCTTCGGGTATGTCTATTAGACTTGTTTCCCGATAACATTTCAAACTTTTTCGGAATGTTAGTCCCCGAGTGTGGCGGCCTTGGTCTGTATATCGGGGGATGACTCTTTGAGGTCTTATGGTTTTGGACTCAGGTAGCTCGAGTAGGTAGTCCCCGAGTGTTCGAGGTATGCTTGCACTTGGCCCTTGGGACATTTTTCACAAGTGTTAGTTTTTCACAACAGATCATAAGTATACAAAAACAACAACATACCCAGTAAAATCTCACTAGTGGGGTCTAGGGAGAGTAGAGTGTACGCAGACCTTACCCCTACCTCGAAAAGGGTAGGGAGACTGTTTCCGACAGACTCTCGGCTCAACATAAGAGACAAACAAAAGAAAATGCATGTAATAACAAAATATGCCAGAAAGAAAATAACAACTAATAAATGGAAGGACAATAACACAAAACTTCGCAAAACAACAATATTCAAGTAAATGAAAAAGGAGAAATCCATACCTTAGCAATAATATCGCTTGAGAAGTGATACGTTCCAATTATTCGGCAATGGCTCACCTTTATTGTTTCAAGCTTGTATGACCCTTTCCCGACTATGTCGAGGATCTAATAGGGTCCTTCCCAGTTAGGACCAAGTTTCCCTTCATTAGGGTCTCGAGTATTAATGGTGATTTTCCTTAAGACCAGATCCCTGACTTTGAAGTGCCGAAGATTGGTTCTTCTGTTGTAATACCTCTCGATTCGTTGTTTTTGGGAAGCCATTCGAACGAGCGCTGCTTCTCGTCTTTCGTCTAACAATTCGAGGCTGGTATTCATTGCCTCGTGGTTTGATTCTTCTGGTGTATGTCAAAACCTGGTGCTGGGCTCTCCGACTTTGACTGGTATTATGGCTTCTTAGCCATAGACCAAATAAAACAGGGTTGCTCCGGTACTGGATTTCGATGTCGTCCGATATGCCCATAGAACCTCGGGCAACTTTTCTCTCCACTTTCCTTTGGCTTCGTTTAGCCTTTTCTTCAAGTTTTGGATGATAGTTTTATTTGTTGATTCGGCCTGCCCGTTTCCACTAGGGTCATACGGCATCGATAGTATCCTCTTAATTTTGTGATCTTCGAGGAATTTTGTTACCTTACTTCCGATGAATTGTTTTCCATTATCACACACTATCTCCGTAGGTATCCCAAATCGACATGCAATGTGATCCCATATGAAGTCGATCGATTGTTTTTCCCTAACTTTTTCGAAGGCATGTGCTTCAACCCATTTAAAGAAATGGTCAGTCATAAATAATATGAATCTAGCTTTACTTGGGGGCGATGGAAGAGGACCAACGATGTCCATTCCCCATTTCATGAATGGCCACGGGGATAGGACCGAATGAAGTTGTTCACCGGGCTGGTGAATCATTGGTGCGAACCTTTGTCATTTGTCGCATTTTCGAACGAACTCCTTAGAGTCCCTTTTCATGTTATCCCAATAGTATCCTACTCTGATGACCTTTCAAACTAGTGACTCAGTGCCGGAATGGTTTCCAAAAGTGCCTTCATGTACTTCTCGTAAAACATAGTCGGTATCTCCCAACCCCAGGCATACGGCCAATGGTCCATCGAACGTCCTTCTGTATAATGTCCCGTCCTCGTCTAATGTGAACTGAGACGCTTTAGTTCGTAAGGTCCTTGATTCGTCGGGATCTGATAGTAGCTTCCCATTTTTCAAGTATTCGATGTACTTGTTCCTTCAATCCTAGGTTAAGCTTTTGGAATTTATTTCAGCATGACCATCCTTGATTACAGACCTCGAGAGCTAGACGAAAAACCCCGAGCCAATTTCGTCTTCATCGACCGTCGATCCCAAGTTGGCAAGAGTGTCGGCCTCGGTTTTATGTTCCCGAGGTACATGTTGCAGAGTCCATTCTTTAAAAGGGTGCAAAGTGACCTGCAATTTGTCCAAATATCTTTGCATCATGTCTTCTCGAACTTCGAAGATGCCGTTTACCTGGTTAACTACCAGTAGGGAGTCACATTTAGCTTCGACGACTACCGCTCCCAAGTTCTTAGTTAGCTCGAGACCTGCAATCATAGCCTCATAACCGGCTTTGTTGTTAGTCAGTTTGGCAGTTTTAATCGATTGTCTAATAACATTGCCCGTAGGCGGTTTCAAAATGATACCAAGCCCAGACCCTTTCACGTTCGAGGCTCCGTCCATGGATAGGGTCCACACCGCCGATGAGGTTCCCAATTTTAGCAGAAATTCCTTTTCCACTTCGGGTACGAGGGTTGGCAAAAAGTCTGCCACGAAGTCTGCTAATATTTGAGACTTGATGGTCGTTTGGGTTTGATACTCGATATCGTACCCGCCAAGTTCGACGGCCTACTTGGACAATCGGCCCGATAGCTCGGGCTTATGAAATATATTTTAAAGGGGGTATGTGTAATGACACATATAGGATGACACTGAAAATATGGATTTAGTTTTCTAGATGCGCTTATTAGTGCAAGTGCTAATTTTTCTAGGTGTGGATATCTAGTTTCAGCATCTCCTAAAGTTCGGCTTACGTAGTAAATTGGAAACTGCGTACCTTGTTCTTCTCAGACTAGTACTCCACTTACCGCTATCTCGGACACCGCCAAGTATAAGTACAGCTTCTCATATACCTTTGGGGTGTGGAGCAAAGGTGGGCTCGATAGATACCGTTTCAACTTCTCCAATGCTTGCTAGCATCCGGAGTCCATGTAAAATCATTTTTCTTTTAAGCAAGGAAAAGAACCTGTGACTCCGATCTGACGACCTCGAAATGAACCGGCCTAGGGCAGCTATCTGTCCGGTTAGCCTTTGAACGGATTTTACGTTGTCCACGACGCTGATGTCCTCGATGGCCTTGATTTTATCGGGATTGATCTCGATCCCCCGATATGACACCATGAAGTCGAGGAATTTACCCAAGTCGACCCAGAAGGCACACTTTTCGGGTTTGAGTTTCATGTTTTACTTCCTCAAGATTTCGAATGTCTCCTGCAAATGAGTCAAATGGTCCTCTGTGCAGGGACTTAACTAACATGTCGTCAATGTAAACTTCCATTGATTTTCCTATCTGTTCTTCGAACATCTTGTTAACTAGGCATTGATATGTAGCTCCCGCAGTTTTTAGCCCAAAGGGCATTACATTATAGCAGTAAGTTCCAAACTTAGTGATAAAAGAAGTTTTTTCTTGGTCTTCTAGGTCCATCTGAATTTGGTTGTACCCAGAGTAGGCGTCGAGAAAAGTAAGTATCTCGTGGCCGGTCGTGGCATCGAAGGGAAGGAGTCTTTTAGACATGCTTTATTTAGGTCCTTATAATCCACACACATTCTAAGCTTGTTCCCCTTTTCGGGGACTACGACTACGTTGGCTAACCACTCGGGATATTTGACTTCCCGGATGGACCCTATATATATAGTATAGTATAGTATATATACATAAGCTATATAATTTACAAGAAATTACTTATATATATATATAAAAAATATGTGAACTATACTATACTATATATACATCTTGTATATATACACATTATAAGATGTATATAATACTACCTAATATAAACATCTTATATGTATATATATATATATATATATATATATACATATACATATATATTATTTACAAGAAATTGCCATAGATAAAAATTTCAAAAAAAATAAGCCCGGCCCACTTAGCTCGGGACCATTAGTTAGTGGTCCCGGTTCCTACAAAAAAGCCCACGAATCCCGGGCCTATTTAGGACAGGCCCACGAAGCTCGGGCCCATTTAGGACCGGCCCACGAAACCCGAGCCCATTTAGGACCGGCCCACGAGGCCTGTTTAGGCTCGGGCCGGGCCCACATTACAGTCTTATCCATTAAAAAGCTTTGAAGCTTTGAATTCGAATTTGGGTTTTCAAAACCGTTATTTGTTTGGATTGGGTGTTGTTGCAAACAATTGGGAATATGGTTTGGAGTTTATATCCCAATTTTGAGGGTGTTTTGGTGAAGATTAGACTTTATTTTGGTTGAATTTCAGATTGAAACTCAAAGAAGAAGAAGAAGAAGAAGAAGACATGATATACATTATATTTACGAAATTATAGTAAAATTGTAGAAAAATTGTATTATGTTATTTATCTATATTTTTTTTATTTAAACTATTGTATGAAAGTTGAAAAATATTGTATAAAAATTATATTTAAGTTGTATGATATTGTAGTTGTATATAAATGAGTAGAAATAATGTCATGAAAATTGTAGATAAGTTGTAGATAAGTTGTAAAATATATAATTAGTTGTATGAAATTTATTTTTACTATGTAAAAATCAAATACAAAATATACAAAAGACATATTGTATAAAATTTGTATTTAAGTTGTATGTTATTGTAGTTGTATTTAACTGGAAAGAAATAATGTATGAAAGTTGTATATAAGTTGTAGATAATTTGTATAATATATATGTCACGACCCAAAAATCACAGGTCATGATGGCACCTAACTTGACCTGCTAGATAAGCCAATTAACAAAAAGAAACAAACTAAATAAACTTATAGAAAATTTAATTAGGATTTATCTGAAATGTTACAAACTCTTCCCAAGAACTTGTAGTACGACTCATGAGCATCTAAGACTTAGAATATACAAATCTGGTATGAATAAATACACATTCTGTTTAAAAATTATATGAATAGATTAATAATATCTAACACTACCAAGGACAAGTGGCAGCTTCTATAGAGAATGCACGAACATCTTCTGAGTCAGCTCCCGACTTCTTCAGCAGCTCTGCTCCAACAATCTGCACAGAGTATGCAGAAGTGCAGTATCAGTACAACCGATCTCATGTACTGGTAAGTATCTTGACTAACCCCGTCGAAGTAGTGACGAGATTTTTAGTTAAAAGATACTCATTAATAAACACTATAATGTAAACTAGCAATAGAACCAAAAGGCAGAATAATAGAATAGAGTACCCAATGCGATTGTGACAGGAAATAGAAGAGTATCAGAAAGAATCACAATTTAACAGTTTCCAACATCTCAACCGGCCCTTTCCTTAGAACGAAAGCCCATGAACCACAACAATCACCTCATATACTTTCTTAGGGTGATAAAGTACTCAAGACATCAAGTCTAACAGCACGACAACACCCTTCGTGCATTTATCTCATCCTCACCATATATGTGTAAAACAATACCAACCAAATGATAGAAATACCGACAATAGAAATGACAAGGAAGGGAATATGCAAGCATTGATAATACACGAGAATGTATAGAAGAGTATCAGTAACAGACTAAGCAGAGAGCACGGAGATAATGACCACAATTAGGAAAAAGGGGTTATAATTTTAATTAACTAGAATGATGGAGGTCTAAGTACAATATAGTAATCAAGAAGGAAACACATGATCTTCACAAGTTAACAAGTAAGGACATGAAGGACTAGCATGGTGGAAGACTTACACTATGGTACAACAGAATAGATACAACATGAGTATAATTATAAAATCAGAAAATAGGCATGGCATATGCAAGTTAAGCAAGTAAAAGACATGGACAACACAACAACAATTGAGATAGAGGTCAAGTACGGGACAATAACAACATATCACACAAAATGTATAATGGCAACAATGAAAAATCGAGGTAAAGGCGGAAATGTATACATGGAAAACAGATATCACATCATAATGCATGCCCCTCATCTTCACCTGCACGAAAACACCCTTCGTGTTATGACCTTACAATATCAAAAGCATAACAATATAAATGAAATGGCATGACATCACCCTTCATTCTTTACACTCTTTCCTCACATGGTAATGTATATGAAATGGCACAGCATCACCCTTTGTGCTTTACACTCTTTCCTCACATGATAATGTATATGAAATGGCACGGCATCACCCTTCGTGCTTTACACTCTTCCTCACATGATAATGTATATGAAATGGCACGGCATCACACTTCGTGTTTTACACTCTTCCTCACATGATAATGTATATAAACAATGGCACGGAATCACCCTTCGTGATTTACACTCTTCCTCACCAAGCATATGAATAACAATAAAATGGCAAGGCAGGAAGTGTAAATAACATCGAGAAGAGTGTTCAAAGGAATAATCCAACATATTTCAATCACTGAATTTCTAAGCCAGCAATGATTCAATAAGCCCTCAATGGCCGTACAATTCAAGTACTTCCACAAATTTCACATTTTATTCGTAACACAAGTATAGAATCCAACACCTCAAATATCAATCGTAGCAAGGTAGTAGTGATTACGCATAGAGATGAACCAAACTAGACACATCAATGTATTCTCAGAATTCTATCAAATTTGATCAAGTGATATTAGGCTAAGTCTTGATTACTAATATTTTATACTACGTTCCTAATATCGGGAAAACAGGTAAGGCATGAATTAAGGAAATTACGAAATTCTACAAAACACAATTATAGCACAATATACCCCCGAGCATGGTTAACCCCGGCACATACATATATGCTTGTCACCTTATATATTTATCACCCCCCCCCCATGTGGCAAACAATAGCAATTAGGAGGAAAAATTCCCTCAAGGCAAAATACTTACCTCGAACAAGTCAATTACAATACCTAGCAAGCCAAGCGATGCTCCAAAAATGCCATCACGCGCGTAGTGACCTCTGAACATCTAAAAAATAGCCAAAAAAACCTCAAATACATCAATTAAAGCCCAAGAAAATAATACCAAATGATAAAGATCGAATCCTAAATCAAATCCCAAATTCGGCCAAAAATCACACCGGGCCCATGCCTCGGAACACGATAAAACTCACAAAATCTGACAATCCATTCAATTACGAGTTCAACCATACTAGTTTCACTCAATTCCGACTCCAAATAGATGTTCAAAACTCAAATAATCATATTATAAAACTTAAGGCAAAAACCCTCAAATTTCATTTTGAAATCATCAATCAAATCCCAAAAACGAAGATGGATTCATGAAATATAACCAAAACCGAGTAGAGAACCATTACCCCAATCCATATGGTGAAACTCCCCTCCAAAATCGCCCAAATTCGAGCTCCCCAACTCAAAATATGACCGAATGAACAAAACCTAGTTTTATATATTTTTTTGCTAGCTATTCTGCCTTGTTTCTCATGTCAAACGATCCCGAAACTCGCTTTTTATACATCCAATAGATTCCTTGTGAAATTCTATTCAAGTTAGGCTTTTGAATCACTCAATTTGACCTTATAATGAATGAGATATGTAGGTTTTAATATTTACAAATAGTGCAGATTTTTAAATACGCCGTCAGTGGCAATTTCGTAATTAATCTGAAAAAAATCTAGTAACCCAATTTTTAGCAAAATGGCCATAAATTCCTCATACGACGTTCATATTCGACGATTATTTTTGCTATGGATCCGTAATTACGATACGGATCTAATGCTTCAATCAAAATAGAAATCGGAGCTCATTTGCTTAATATGATACCATTCATGCTTGAAGAAACAACGTCGAAACATAAGAAAAACGAGCGCAACGCGGCCCAAACCTATCTGAAACTCACCCGAGCCCCTCGGGACCACTTCCAAACATACCAACAAGTCCCATAACATAACACGGAGATAAACGAGCCCTCAAAATACCGAGTGAAGTGCAGATACTCAAAACGACCTGTCGAATCGTCACATTCTCCAGCACTTAAACATACATTCATCCTCGAACGTGCTGTGACACCTAACTTTTACCAATATAATTTTTTAATTGCATATATGTCTTCAAAATCATGCATTAACATCACTTGGTATTTTTCCATAATTTTTCGTATTTTTATTAATTTGCCCAGTATTTTATTTCTAATAAATAATTATAAAATTGCATCACAAATGACTTCAAAAACCTGCCTTGATTTAATATTACTATTATGGTTCTATTGAGTCCAAATCATTTCATAAATAGCCAAATTGATACCTTTTTGGATATAATTGCAATAACTTTGCAATTATAGCTCATGCATACAATTTTGCATTAATTTTTCTACCAGAAATTAGCCCTTTATATTTTTAAAATGCTAAATAACCATTTTTCAAGATATTTCTATGCATGAAATTCATTTTTTATAATTAGTAATTATTTTACAAATTATTTTAGTCAATTTATTTGGGGTATTTAACAAATGGTCATTTCTATTTCGATTCCAGCCTTATAAAACTAGCCCAAATACCTAACTAAACCAATCCAATATAATAAGTCCAATACACCCACCTACCCAACCCAACTCTTGACTAATCCTAGCCGTTGATCATTTTTTATCAACAGCCCAGAACCTTCTTACCATAATTAAACTNCCCCCCCAACCCTAATCATTCTACTCCATTCCCCCGCCGTCACTCTTCCCCTTTCTCTCCCAAACGTTCTCTAAGAAAAACCCCGATTCCCCTGCCGCCACTAGCCTATACTGTCGTACTATGGTGGTTCTTCACCACCCCAGGCCTCTAATGGCCTTCTATTTGCTATGGTTTATCCGTCTCCTAGATCCTTGAGGGAACTTCAAGGGACCTAAGCAGGTCTGGTTCGCACCTTTTGAGTTCCTTGCGTGGTTCAGGTTATTTGCTCGACCTTGAGTAAGAACCTTTCTTATTTTTGTTACGAATCCATGATTTTATAAGCTTATGTTCTCGTATCTCCTATCCTTGCCCTAATTTTTATCTCCGATCTTCTCAGATTTGTATAGATTTAAGATGAATCGAGCAACTGTTACATGTTTTCCTTGAAAGTTTTTTGGTTCCAATTGATTTCACGTTTTTCCTAAACTAGGGTTTACTATAAGTCAATTTCACAAAGGGTTTTCTGATTTTTAAATGCTTAATCATTTGTTCTTAAGTGTTCTTGACTGATTTATGCTAAGGTCGCCTAAGCCCTAGTCGATTTTATGTGAAACTCTGATTTTATAATTTTTTTGTTTCGACTTGGAGTCTTTCAGTGTTACCAGTCGTATTGATTCACTCTTTATTTTTTGACTTACATGATTTTCCTTTGTCAAATTCATTGCTCTGTGATTTTTGCCCTAACTAATCTTTATTAGGGTTTTTGAATCAATTTCCAGCTAATTGCTCTGTGTTTATAAAGTCTTACTTAGTCTATTTTTATTTATGGGATCGATATATTCTTTCCAGTATTGTTGTTAATCTGGTTGATTGATTTGCTCTGTTAAGAATCTGTATTCCTAAGTCTTGCATGTTTCTATGATTACGACCTTAAATTAGTCGTTCTTGCCTTGTTTGACTGTTGTATATTTACTGATTCCTTTACATGATTCTTTCCTTAATTAGACCCCGGATAATTTACTACATTATTTGGTTGATTTGAACCTCTTGCCTTAATTAATTCATGTCATTACCATTGGCTAGTTGCCCTTAATTAAGGGAAGACTATGCTGAACCTCTTTGTGTGATTGATTCTGTGATCCCCTAATTGTTGATTATTGATTTCTTTTACCTTATTTTCTCTACTCTTGAACTACTATATAAATTCCTCTATTTTACTTCTTAACACACGAACATTAGTTCAAAAACAAACCGACACTCAAACTTTTTCTTCCCTTTCTCTGCTACTTGTGATAATCACTGGTCTAATCGGTTGTAAGCCAAGGCTAGATATTGAACAACACTTGCTTTACATTATGTGCTCTCTTCCTTCAGTGGTATGTCTCTGCTTAGATTTTAAAACCTAAACTCTATGTGTTTCATCACTGCCCTATTTCATTGACCATAAATTCAACCTATTCATGTTTACTGCTTTGCTTAGCATGTCTAATCCTGTCTTGTTCAATATGTAATTAGCATGTACAAACTACAATGGTTTATTTGATGTTTGTCCAGCATGTCTATTTACCCCTTGCCTATTCCCATTTACTGATGAGATAATGTTAGTTACTAATTTCTTAAGGCATTTGACTGACTCTAGTTGTGTGTCTGATTCTGTCTAGTACCCCTTTTTCTTTCAACATGGCTTTACTGCATCCTTGCTCTATGTCTCAATTACCTACCATCATGACTAACATGTTAATTCTATAAAGATCCTAAGTTTTCTATGCATTTGTTGTCTATATGCCTCCCTATACCCTGTCATATGTTCCTTTAATGTGAATTCTATGTGTCTCGAACCCCTTCATCCTTGTGTGAAATCTGTTTGTTGAGTGTTTCTGAATCTGGGTGTTCTATGACCAATTGATTGTTTACTGATTTCGAAAGTGTTTTAGTATTCTTCTCCAACTGTTTTTCACTACTAAACTAGTTTCTACTTCAGAAAACCTTTTCACTCCTAGAGTCATCTCTATACTGTTTTTCACTAAATCTTTTCAAAACTATGTCAAGCACTTTCACTTTACTCTTAACTCTATAGGTTCTGCCTCTCCAGTGTGTGTACTTCCTTGGGATCCTTTTGAGATTCCTTTGAACTCTGGCACACTGGGGCTGGCCATTCCACACTGCACATACTTAATCCTTGTTGTGAAAAAGCCTGGGTGTGAGCACTGCCCGGGATCCTTGAGGTCCTTAGGGAACTCTGACACACCTGGACATGAACTTGGCTATGAAATCCTTGGCATTTGAGACTATCTAAGGCATGGAGTTTATCAGGTGTGCTTTGGGCCTACTGCAGGCTCCCTATAGTTAATTTTACTTTTCATTTGTGTAATTTATTCAATTCTGGTCTGTAATAATCATTTATAAACAAATATTGGGGTAACTAGTGAAAAGGGAGGGTAGCTATATGATCATGTGGGGTAAAGTTGGGTAGGAATCATGCTTTAGGATTTACATTATGTTAATCCGCTCTAGAAATCATGTTCTAGGATTGCTATGTTATTTGCAGTAAAACTATGCTGAATCTGTGCATTAGATATCCTATTTTAGGGCACCCACATTCACTTCTTTGCATATTAGAAACATGTGGTAAACCATCACTCTATTTCTGATTCTGTATAATTCATGATCATTTAGAAATCATGCCACTAGGCTATTAAAACGGCCTAATAAAACAGTTATCTCAGTGTGCCTTAGATATCCTGTTCTTAGGACTTTGTTTGCATCTCTTTTGAATCATGTCTATTTCGACTAAATAAATAATTATCCATGAAAAGGTTTAAAACAGACTCACGCGTAGGTATCATGTCTCTAAATACAAATTGGTATAAATCACTTGTTATAACCTGTATCACCTAGATCAGCATGCCCATAGGTTGAATAATCGCAAATTGTTTAAATAGCTCCTGTAACTGTGATCGCGTATAGTCCCACGCCCAGGCAAGCCTTAGGTAATTAATCTCCTTGTATAAAATTGGAAACTATATTTTTGATTGTGTTTAAACTGCTTAAATCCCACAGGTTTTGAAATCAGTAGGCAAACTAATTAGGACCTTGCCACTTAGTTCTAAATAGTGCTACATGTTCTGTCCATTGATTTTCACCTAGACATCCTGTCCTAGGATTCTTTTCTAAAAAATTACCTAAATCTATGTTTGAGATGTGCTGTTTATTTGCATATATACATGTGGAGGTAAAAATGAGCCTTTTAACTGCTTCTTCACCTAGCTCCTTGTCCTACTTGTTATTTGTTTGTCGCCTAGATTTTTTCCTTTTAAATACCTTAGGGGTTGTCTAGAACTGCCCAAGGTTAGAGGTCTTAAACTCCTATGGACCACAAGGAAGGGACGGGTAACAGCACGCTTAGAGTTCGTTGATAAAAACTCGCTTAATAACCACTAAGGGGTAGGATAATGGGTAGTGAAAGGATATGATGACCTGTGCTCTAATGCAACGTGTAGCCCCTCATTGAGGAGTAATTACCGGACATTGCATGGATATGATCCTATAGGACAAACAACTTAGGACCCCTTCATCCTATTTTACATATGTGTGCTTAGACTGATTATCTATTTAAGACCCTTTTTCATATTGTGTGCTTCGACTGCTTGTCTGTTAAAACCTTATCTATTTTAGATATGTGTGCTTAGACTGCTTATTTGCACCTGATTAATTCACAAAATAAGTTTGGCCGGGACCCACAGTTGTGGACTTCGAGTGGTGCCTAACACCTTCCACTTTAAGTAACTTAAAGCCCTTACCCAATCTCTGGTTATACAGTTAGTGTTATAAATGACCCGTAATAGGTGCCCTAACGCACCTTAATTCGTTAGGTGGAGACTC